>JANTCA010047866.1:0-18472 GCA_024741275.1 Chironex yamaguchii
TATAACTAAAAAATACACCAATTCATTGACGTTTAGAATATTCTGATGAAGTTAAAATCGAAACGTCAATGGATTGGTGTATTTTTTGAGTTTTGTATATAATATTTATACAATTAGGAGAAGGTTTGCCTTTTGAGTAGACTGTATATATATATATAGCAAATTTTTTCGGAAGAAGAATTATTCGAAACGTTAAAAAGTGTTTATTTCTTGAAATTTAGATATATATTTAATAAACATGGATGATTGAGCTCTTGCATATATATATATCACTAAACACATTAAATACACGTATTTTAAATAAGAAAGTTTGATTTGGTCACTCTACTCAAACTTTAGTAGCTAAATCTGTAATCCAGTACATAAACATTCTTAAAACCTTCTTAGCAAATTATTGACTTGTCTCGTAAATTTTATCATATAAGCCAAATTTCGAGTCAAGGTCTTAATATCAGTATTTGTTGAAGCAATATTCAGGTGACCGGTATATGAGAGGTTCGGTTGGCGTAATCCGACACCAGACACCTACAATCCTATACAAAAGTCCTGGGAACACTTAAAAATCTATGAAGAAAACTATCAACCTCCAAACTTCTTTCCCAGTGACCTTTGGTCCATCCCACATCCCCCTTAAAACAATGTTGGTCTGTCCACCAGATACTTGTAGTTACGATGCAAATGGATTTTTTCTATTTTATATACACTTTTGCTCAAAATGCAACATTGTTTGGGGCAGAAGAGAACTAATACATACGTGGAACGTTTGAAAAATGCAGTGTCTCAGGACTTTGGTCTAAGATTGTACATTTTACACGATACTGCTCATATACACAAATTAAAGTCCGGAAACAAAGTTGAAAATCCTTTTATCCTTGAAGCTATCAATCGCGAAATCCTGTCCTTTCAATACTCCCACAGAGATTGTTCATATAAAAACAGTTGTTACGAGTGTCTTTTCTATAAAAAAGTCTTAAAAATCAGACAATAAAGAGAATCCTAAACAGAAGTCCTTGGAACACTTATAAACGTTTAAAGTAAAGCTATCAACCCCCAAACTTCTTTCCCCGTGGTCTTTAGTCGATCCCAGATAAAACAACGTTGTTCTGTCCACCAGATACTTGTAGTTACGATGCAAATGGATTTTTCCTATTTTATATACACTTTTGCTCAAAATGCAACATTGTTTTAGGGAGGAGGGGATTAATAGATAACTGGCACATTTGAAAAACGCGAAGTGTCCCTGGATATTTGTCTGTGATTGTAGATCACATTATCTGAAAGTTAAATTCACATGTGTTGATACAATTTTGCTTGAACATAAAACTTACAACTACTTGATGTTAAACTGTTTGTTACTGTGTGGTAACTCAAAGTTTAGTTGCAACTCAGGTATAGATTGTGATGGATATCAGTCCTTAATTCCTGCAAAACCAGAACGTCGGTTTTTGTTTTGTTATTAACGGAAACATTAAATTTTGTAACTTTTTTAGATCGGAACAACTCAGTGCTTAACTTGTTTAACTTTTATAGGAGCTGAGTACTACTTTCCGACAAATTACTTTCTTATAACATAAAATAATATAACATAAAATGATATAACATAAAATAATACAACATAAAATAATATAACATAAAATAATATAACATAAAATAGTCTTTGTGTTAGTATGTTTATGTAGACTAAGTATTTGAAAAATAGCACTGAAATCCAGCCTGGTTTTGCAGCCTCGTTTTACGAGGACGGTCCAGAACAAATGGGCGCAAAAAGCTGCTCATTTTAAGTTGCGTTTTCAATTTTATTTTCTGGTGGTAGATCGACCGACTGTGGTCAGATAATTTTCTTGTATTGAAAATGAGCAGTAGAATGTCATGTCAGCGTTGCTGTATACTTCTGGTTGGAATAATGTTAACCTTTTCGGGGATTATAGTCACAATGATAGGTTTCATTTTAAAGCTTCACACAAGGTCTGCTCAAACAGGCTGTTGCAAGCGGAGGTCAAGTTCGTATATTGACGTTGAAAACTGCAGAATTGCTGGCCCAACGTTGATAGTTCTGGGACTTTTTATCTCTGCTGCTATGTGTTGCCGTGGAAAAGATAAAATAGCAAAGGCTGGCGTGACTGTTAGTGAAAACGGGAGTGTAGTAGCGTACTCTGCGATGGGCCATGTCAGTGTTGATGGACAACATTTCCAGTGCAATTCAGATACTATGGACACTCGTGTTTCATGCCAGACACATTCGTTAACTGCGTGCCCGTTTGAACGAGAAATGACCAGCATTCACCTATCTCAGAGTTTCTTCCCAATTAAAAAGCAACAAGCTTATCCTGGTCTGCCTCTGGTACCACAAACTCTTTCCGGAAACAAGGAGTTTGAATTACAGCGGCTTTCAGGACTGGATGGTGTAATTAGCAAGGACATGAGCTCAGGTAAGTCGATGTTGAATCATTTTACAAGAAACGTCGTTGAAATTTTAATTTGAGAACACTAGCTTTAAAAGGTCAGAAGTTTTTCTAATACAGGTGAGATGCTGTTGTTGGCAGTTATTTTAATCTGCAAGACTGTTAAGACGGCTTCAGGACATGATTTTGTATTCAATTACGTTCAATAGTTGATGTGAATACATTAATTGTAACTCAATTGGTCGTAATGGTTAGCGGTGAAGTGAGATGTTTTGTTTTCTGTAGTATCTATTATCGATTATACGATTACAAATTACAAATTAACCATAGAACTACATTTACTTATACAATATCCAGTTGATTTCGATGAATAACTTAGCTTCCACCATTTTGGTCTTTCACAAACTACACAGCGAATTTGAAAAGGTAAATAACTACAACTGAAAGGGATTTTTGCGAGAAATTTATTGTGTTAGTCGGTTGCTGACGAAATCCAGCTTTTTTATCAATTTGATCCCCAGCCATTTTATCCGTAAGTCTTCTCTAGCCTAAGCCCAACCAAGTTATGAAGTTAAATATGTACCAGTGTTACTTGTTATTATACTTATTAAGCAGTGCCTGTTATTAACTTGTGGGCTTTAATGATTAGCAAAGAGAATTCTGCTGATGAAAAACCTTTCACATTGAAAGCTATTTAATATCTTGTCATATGACAAAACACGCCTGACTACTAAGCTAAGAGACATACCAACAAGAAAAGCAAACCTTCTGATTTGGGGAATTAAATTTGCTCTAAAGCTCTTGGCTTGCTAAACTTAACCGAGCATCAAATATCTCGCATGCTGTTCATTGATGTAATAACTCTCAAAGCTGAGAGGTTCTTTGACATGCACCAAGGCAAGCAAATGTTTTTCTGTATGCATTACCTGATATTAAATCGAAATGCTGCATATATAGTGGCACAATGACAAATTATTAACAATGATGATTTTATAGCAGACAGCCCACGTCAGTTGCTGTTCATACAGTCCTTTCTACAATGAATTAACTGAATGAAGACACCCAATGATTTCTAGTCAATGTTTGTTAACAAAATTGACAACCAAATTCCTTCTAATTGTTTATTCCGTTCTTCAAATCATTCAACTACTGTTCCTTTCTTATACAAATGTAGCTTTTCATTCTGATTGTTATGTCTGTAATTGAGAATTTTCTTTGAAGTTTTGAAATATTTACATGTGTGGCAAAATCTATTCAAGCTGGTCTCTGTCGTTCTGTTCTCTCAAATTTCTTTCTGAGTAGTAAATTTATTTCATTCATTTATTTTCTCCACCATTGTTGTTCATGTAAAGTACAATGTATATAAGAAAGAACTTTATGCATTGTTTTGTTTTGCAGTGTATAATAGTCTCACATTCAAGAAATAGACCACATTGATATGATTGTTTCACAGTTTTTAAACTATATTAGATATATATTATATATCTTTATCATTTTTATTGTTCTCTGGTTTTAGATACTTCAATTTTTTAGTTCTCCGTATCCATACGTTTACTTCATTTAGTTAATGCTCTCACCACCAGTACCTGCTGATTTTTAATTATTAATATTGTCATTCTAAATTTTTAAAAAGCCCAGTACTTAATGTTGGTGGAGTCCCTCATGATAGCCACCCCCTGGGGTTATAAGGCTGTCAGAGCAGTGGGTAATGACAAGTACCATCTGCCTTCAATAAAAATTGTTATAAACCTAATGTGATGTTTGGGTTTTTATGGTAGATAATAACAGTGTTGGGAATTTTAAAAAGGGAATTTATTAGCAGTGTGTCACATATGTTACTTTTTGTTACTCAAGTAACCACGTTATCAAAATAGCACTGTTATGGTGCTTCAGACAAAAACATTAAGTCATCCACACAGCTTGGCTTCCTTCTGTAAAGTGTTTTATCTTCTCCTGCTAGAAACCAAACTTATTGTTTTCTTTTTCCGAAGGCTTTTGTCATAAAATATATTTCAGTCAGTAAACCTAGAAACTTCACATAGCGTATTCCTTTGATATTGTGCTACCTGTATTCGGAATGACATGTGATTGCCCATGCAACCTTTTACACATACCTCTGACCAAAAGTTGTATTTTATTTTTACATCTAATCTTGCTCTTCATCATATTTCTGGCATGAAAACCATGAGGCAACAGAGCAGCAAGGTAATCAGCAATTTCAGTTGAAGATAAATATATTGAAGAGTAGGACCTTTTGGCATTATACCAACAGATAAAGTAGCTATAACAAAAAGGATGAGCGTAAAAGTGCAGTATAGTAGTTGCAATGTAAACAATTGTAGTCGTAATGTGAACAGAATCAATGAACAGTTATATTACAGTTGAAGAAAGTACATCGAGAAAGCCATATAAGCCAAGACTCTTATATATAAGGGAAATGTTAAGATAAGGACACTTGAGCACGGCTGCTATATGAGTAAAATAATAAGCGAATGGGCTAGGATGTGCCAAACTGTATCAAAAAGTAACTCACAATTTTTGTTTATTTCCTTGCCCATTCAATAGATACATTGCCCTTTGAATATAAAAGAATGTTGTACTTGCATCTTTTGTTGTGTAATATACAAGTGTTTTTAACAGCTACAGTTCGTTAGGACACCTATGATCAGTTATTTGCTTCCATTCAAACTTAATATTAAGCAATTGCTAAAAATGGACGGAAACTCTTATTATGTGAAATCGTGTAAAGCTTCCAATCATACCCAGTGATTGAGTAGAGAGTACAATTCATTGCACCCTTGCCAAAAGGTTAATTGGTACAGCTCGTTCAGTGTTTTTGTATGTATCTATCCTTTAAGAAAAGAAGCAAGAAAGTTTCTATTGTTAAGAACTTTTATGTACATTTGAAAACCTTAATCATACTTCATTTTCCCTCTAAGGAAAGGACCTGGTTTATGTTAGTAGGCTTGAAAGGTGCTACCAGCAGTTAATCTGCCAAAGGAATATGTTACAGTTGGCATTTTTAAGATAACCACCGCCATGTTCTTATAGGTGAATATAATACATATATTGATTTGCCCATGCTTTTTAGCCTTGTTCTCAACTGGATAATGGCCAAGTTCATCTTGCCAGTGATACCATGACCATTTCAAACTCCTTCTACGTTGCAGATCTGGAGTATGCCAATGGCATCGTGATCCATGCCTCAGTCAGATTGACTACAGAAAAGCTTGTTGACTAAATTGCCTTAAATGCCACAAAACTCAGGATGCAGATCAAGCCAGAAAAGTTAAGTGCTTAGCTATTGCACATGTGGTTCACAGATACAGTTGAAAGGGGAGATCTGAAAAACATTGATGAGTTCATCTTTCTCAGGTCAGTACTCTCAAACAACCAAGTGACACCTATGTAAGACATCCAACCCAATGTAGCAAATCAATCCAAGGCATTTAGCAGCCTCTCTGTCCACATTCATGTATCACACAAACATTACACTGCATGCTAAAATGATGATGAATTCTGACTGATAGGAATCTTTCATGCACTTTGATATGACTCCTTAATTGGTCTTGCTTACTTTGTCATTTCCCTGTTAGAAGTGTATTCCTTTTCAAACTTTCTTGAGGTTTTTTTCATTCTTTCAACATTTCATTGTTTTTAAAATATTGTGTAATAATGTTCACTTTTTCTTCATTTTACGATTATTACAACAACAATCAAAGTATCTCGCTACTTTCATAATTCTCTGTCATCCAGTTGCACAAACATTTAGACAGTGCATAATTAATCAATCAACTTCCAAGTATGGGACGATCTGTCATCAAAGCTTTTGATTTAGAATGTGATATAGCAGTGGAGCATTAATAACCTCAAAGATTTTCCTTCTCCAGGTCTTGCGCACACCCTGTAAAGGTCTCTTCCAGTTTTGGGGCACCGGGCACAGAAGACATGATCTCGCCAGGTTTGCAGCACATCGCCAAACCACATTTACCGTCTTTTCTTAATAATAGCTGAGGTCGTTTCTTCTATGCCAAAGTGGTCTTTTGCACACAATCTCAATAACTCAATAAGAAATATGGAGAATCCAGTGCCACATTCAAAAGCATCCAGTTTCTTTTCATGAGCTACTTTCAGTGGCCAAAACCATCCAGTGAGACAGGTCATACACTGGAAGATGTATTCTTTGCCTGATTCTCATTGACACTCTACGATAGCACCAGAGGGTTTTGAGGAAGCTCATCACACCCTGTGCATTTGTAATTCTTTCCAAAACTTCCACTGTGCCATCCCCATTTACGGAAATGTTGATGCCTAGGTAGATGAATGAGTTACACACTCAGATGAAGTTTGCGTGACCATTATCTGTGGTAGTTGCTGAGATTCACCGCAGTAGTGCATAATTTCAGTTTTTGTCGTATTAATAATCAAACTGATGCATGAGGCAGATTTGTGAATTCTGGATACTATACAGTGTAGTTGTGGAGTTTCAGCAATCACTGTAATGTCACTGCAAAGTCAAGATCAGTGATTACTCTACCATTGCCAAGAACCACTCCATCCATGTGCTGGTCCAAGGCATCTTGTAGCACCCAGTCAATATACCAATTAAACAAAAGGACTGATGAAATTGCTGCTTTTGGAACACCAGTCATGATTTCAAAAGTGTAACATTATATTTCTTCGTGCAGCACTCTGTTTTTCCAGATTGGGCTTTAAACAGGTTGAGAATTTTTCATTGACAGCCAGCTGTAAGCATGCTGTCAAAGGCTGCTTTGAAGTCAATGTGCATAGTGCAATTAAATTTGTGTCTCACTTCCACTAATTGCCTCTAAATACAAATATTTGCTCCACACAGCTATGACCTGGTCATGAAACCTGTTTGATACTCTATGGTGTTTGCTTCTCTCCAAGGTTTCAATCTTTTGACAAAAACCGCTTTAAAAACTTTTGCTATTACATCTATGAGGCTTATGCCTCAGTAGTTGGAACATACTGTTCTGTCACCCTTTTTGAAAATTGGGATTAGCTCTGCAAGATTCCATCTGACAGGAATAGCTTCATTACCCCCAATTCAATCTCAATAGGTAGACCAGATGTTCTGTAACTAAGCAAACAGAAGAGTTGGAAGACCGTCTTCTCTATAGGCTTTTCCTAGCTTTAAACTCTGAACAACTGTCACCATTTCATTCAGTGTTAGTGGATTAACTGGCATGTGGTCACTTTCAGGATATTTCGGAGCTGGTCCAAGGTCACAGGGTCCTGGGGTTTCAGGGGATAAAGCAGATCACTGAAATGTTGCTTCCACTGCTCCAGTTTAGCATCCAGACCCTGAACAACATTCCTGTAGATCTCTTACCATATCCATCAAACTGCATTTATTTCTTCAAGTGGTTTCACTGAAAATAATTTCTTTGAGTCACCAACCTGGCAGGCATGCTTCATATCTGCAACGACATGGTTCCAATATTTATCCAAGTCACTGTTTAGAGAGCTCTTCACAGCATGCTTATTTTCTGATGACAGATTTGAATTGCGCTTTTCAATTACTTCAGTTGTGTGCTTTGAGATCTACAGCTTGATCTTGCATTTTTTCACACCAAGGGTAGCTTTTGTTGAGCAATTGATGTTGTCTATGTCATGAGTCCACTCAGAATTGAGTTGACCAGAGTGCTCATACTTGCTTTTGAATTTTTGGAGCAGAGCTGGGTCCCCTAGGCTGTCCACATCAAATTTCATTACAGGGCTTTTTTCATTGTGGAAGAGCATAAACAAATTGGTATCGTACAAGGGCATGATCACTTGACCAGTCAGTTCCCTAGCATTGCAGAACCAAAACACAATCTATTTGATTAAAAGTTCTACCATTTGGAGGTTGCCAGGTTGCCAGATGTTTACGTTTGTGTCAAAAGTTCACATTCATGTTCCAATCTTAAAGGGATATTTATAAGATGAATCTCTAATTAGGTGGCAGTTAGGTAGGGTTAGTGACATATACTTAAGCACTATGTATAGTGCTTAAGTATATGTTGAGTCTTTGTTTGTTCACTGTACAAATTTATTGCCAACTAATATGAGTTCCATAACTGGTTTGTTTTACTTCTCCATGATTTGTTTGTTCTGATCTGTTCTTTGAGGTACTTAGCATTGAGTAAGATATCAAATTTATATTTTTGAAGTAAAAGTCTCAGAACAGTGAAATTTTATGTAGAGAATATGAAGTTTTTGATAACAAATAGTCTATTGTACATATAATAACTTGTGATACCTGATGTTATTGAGGGTAATAGATGCCAGAAAGAATCTGGTTTGAGATAGATATTAATAGCTACAAATTCTTAATGTTATGAGTATCACAGCCATTACTACAAAAGTATATTAATGAGCGGTTTTGCAATGTTTATATCTGTTTTTTGTTATGTTTTAACTAAATGTTGCTTAAAATAATACTTTCATTGTACTAGGGATGGAATTCTTATCGTTCTCAAATTTGTAGTGTGAATAAGTCCTCAGCAAACTAGCTACTTGGTTTGCTCATACGGGCCATAGCAAAGGAGTACGATCATTGTCAAGCTCTCTAGTCTTAAACATTAAGCATTTTGTTTGTGCAACATGTGCTCTTCTATATATTGTTTTGAGCGACAAAAGTAGCTTGCAAATGTGATGTAGATGACAAAGAGAGATTTGATATCAATTTTTTGTTTTGTAGATGGTAAAGATAGCCCACCACCTCCCTCTTATGCGACAGTTATTACAAGGCAAATGGATGCAACAGAACCAAGAGGTGCATTATGGTAAACATTGACGGCCTCTTAGAACTAGAATATATTATGATTACAAAGGACATACTAAGTTGAAAATGAAACCTAATGATCCTGAGATGTTCATATTGTTAATAGTTTATGAATATAAATATAGCTAAACAACTCTCAAATGATAAGTTGGAAAGCTATAAATTAAAACAACATAGTTGTATTTATAAACATGGTGAAGTTTAAGCATTTTGTATATTATCACATATTTACAAGGGTACTATAGGGATCCCATACAAATTTTAATTCCCTGGTTGCTCTTTTTTATATATGTATTTTTTTTTATTATGGAATTGTGTATTTATGCAGTGGTAGCAACCATGTGTATAATTTATTTGTGAATGTAGTTCTTGCAATAAGACCTTTTAAGTTTTGTAAAACTAAAATTTTGACCTAGTTTGACATCTTGTAGGATCGATACAATTAATATTTTGTTTTAGTTAACAAGTCTCAGATGGAAATCCTTGGTACACATTGTTAATAGTTATTAATTATTGTTGTTAAAGTGCTCCTAAAGCCCTCAAAATAAGTTTAAGATGCAGTACTTGATGCATAATTGTTACTTGTACTATAATCTAGCAATCTAAGTACTGTGATGGTAGCAATCTAAGCGCTTTGATAGTAGCAATCTCCAGCTTGAAGGAATAACTTTCATTGTGCTTGGATTTGTTTTGTAATGTATATATATATTTCTACGTATGAAGGAGGTTAAGGTATGCAAGATGGTGATTTCTTTCTGAGATATTTCGCTTATGGGCATGTGCACAATCCTCCTCCCCAACATATCTGTATACAAACTATAACTCATATTATACATTAAATACAATGACATTTACATATTAAAAATTATGTCAGAATTCCGTAGAACATCTCTGGAATTTTCACTAATGAGACATTTGTTCCCTATTTTTTATGGTCAGTCACTCAGTCATTGATCATACAAAGCTGTGTAAACTACAAATTCCATATGATTTATTGTTTAAGTATGTTTATTTGATTGCTCACTATCACCATTTGTAAGTCAAGTGCTTTCGTTTGCATCATGTTCCATGTTTTGTGTACTGATCAATATTCAATTTAATTTCTATTTGATATTATGTAACCATTGACCAATAAGTTGTAGGTGTTAAACTGGAACAAGACACTTGGTATTCAAGGTGATGTGGGTGGCAGGTCCAAGTTCACGGTCTTTGTCAGACTACAGTCATTTCAACAATTGCACAAGAAGCAGGAGTGGCTGGCGCCAAAAATATATAGGTATTCAAATTTTAGAAAAAAACTTAGTCTCTCAAGGGGAGTGCAAAGAATGCCCTGCCTATAAAATTTGGGTTATGGAACACTATGAAACATCACAAAGAGCTCTTTCTGACTGATCAAAAGGAAGATCATTTCTATTTTGCAGTTATTAAATGGTCATCAAAAAATCAGAATCTTGGACGTAAGAAGTCGAAAAAGTTTCTTGTCTTTCCAAGGCTAACTTTTAACTTTATTTCTTCTTTTATGTCGTTTAGACTTTTTTTCACTACTTGATTTGAAAAGAATGATCCATTTTACACTAATAGGAGACATTTTAATTGCCTTGCACATGCTAGAATATTTACTCTTGATGTCAAACACGTGCGTAAAAATTATGATCCAATGACAGTGACAGTTGAGAGACAACAGAAAACTGAGCTCTAATTTTTACGCACTTATTAATCTTAACTTTAAATACTGTAATTGTGTTAATTGTAAGCTTAACAGTGATTAGTCACAACATTGTGATAATGCATGCATTTAGGATATGGATTAAAAGTATACACCAGGAAAAACAGGGTTTAAAAAATCAAAAGTTTTTAAGAAATGCATACAAAGTACCCAACGTGACTATAAGTGAAATTCCATGCTGTTCTTAAAGTGTTGCAAGATCTCTAACATCCTGGTGCTAGAAAGTTGAGGCCCACGAGTGTTGATGAAGTGCTTCAAGTGAAAAGGAAGAAGGTCATGGGTTAAAAAACTGCCTGGGTTGCTGTTGTTATCAAAGATTATATTGCAATTAAACTCGCAGAGACTTGCCACCACCTGAAAGCCATCGAAATGGCAAAGTATTGAAGATTTGGATTGATTATGTTGGCTTCTAAGAGGGACCTCATCATCTCAAAAAAAATGTTCCTATCTGCATTTTGAAGCTCGCCGCCACATTTTTGACTTTTTTTCAAAGTTTTACGACGTGAATCAAGTAGAGTTTTAACGATTTTTTATTCAAAATTGTACATACTTGAATAATTGTGGACCCCTTTGTAGCCAACAAGTAGTAGACACTAATGACTATCACAACATTGGAAAAATTTGAGCATTGGGTTTAAAATATTAAACTACTTATTTTTGGGCAAGGTCTTTCCTCTTTTTTTCAAGCAGACGCTGTTCCTGAGTGACTTGATTTCTTGGAATCCAACGACACTCGTTTCATACAAAGCTTAAGACAAATGTGGAAACATGGGGAGCCTCACCATAGTATAACTCAATATGTTCTGTTCAGACAGTCATTGTCATGAGGCCAAATGGTCAGTGGTTGCTGGACATCTCAAAGGGCTCCGGAAACAAAGAGATAGTATTCAGCATAGGCTCTGAATACCTCACGTGCTACACTGCTGTCATAATCTGTAAATTTCAACAGCTATTCTTCAGTTCACTGAGTAAAAATTCCTGAACGGATTATCATTCTCAAGAAAGGAACTACTTTTGGCATGTCATTTCTGACACCATAAAAGGGTTCTTTAATGAAGATCTATGTCTACTGTGCCAAAGTTCGTTACAAGAAAGAAATTTTGGAACTGAAATAAATATTAGGACATCATTGAAAAAAATAGGTGTTCAGTGAATACCTTGAATACCCCTCAGCACTGCCCCTGGCAAGAAGTAAGCATGTCAATGCAATACTTGATTATTAAATGTAAATAAAATCACTTTTATAAATAATGTACCTTATAATAATCAGTTTCATTAAGTGTGTTGTTAACTAGTAGTTTTAGCATTTACTGGGTGGCTAAAAGTTGTGTTGGTGCACTTTTTAGAAAACCTTGTATGTGTTTTGGGCACTTATTGTGATCCTGAACTTTTGTTTTTCTCACCCATTTTGAAATGTGTAAAATTTCTTGATTATTTTATTTCATGTTTATTGTATTTCAAGTGTAGAAGTAGTGCCTCTTAACTCTTTGGCATTGCTTAGGCTTTTAAGGTAGAAAACTCCAAAATATACCCTTGCCTATTATAATATTGTATTATTATAAGCTATATACTTAGATGTTTATTCAAAACCTCAATCTGCAGAAGCAAGAATATATTATTATAATCATTATCCTTGGTATGTAACCCATAGCAAGCATAATTTGCTTTCAAATAGAAGATGCGAGATAGACTATACTACATGTGTATCTACAACCTTGACATCCAGATTTTGTACAGCACGAGGTAATTCTGTTAACTGACCCACTTTCACTACTGAGTCTAACTGTAAAGAGATTTTTACATTTTCTAAAAGAAACCTCAGGAAGCCCTCAAAGTAGAACTTTCCTTTCCTATCTTGATGATTTTGGTCTTTCCTTATGTTTTTGAGCCACAGAAAACGAAGTAAAAACATCAGATGGGTGCAATATAAGGTAGTGAATTATGTGTCACTGTAGTGTTCTACACCCAACTTAAATTAAATGAAGTAAACAAGTTCTTATGTTTTGGTAGCACCATATGTGAAGACAGAAGATGCAGGTGTGAGATTAGATCCAAAACAGCAATGGCTAAACAATCTTTCAATCAGGAAAAAAATTACTAAAAGGTGGCCTGGGATCAACTCCCGAATGAAAGAATGAGCCAGTGTCTGGTGTGGAGTATACTGCTATATGAATGTGAAACTTGTAATATGAATAAGAGAGAAATTGATAGGGACCTGCTAGATGTGGTTTTGGAGGAGAATACTTAAGATCAGCTGGATAGACAGAATGAGCAATTTAGAGATGTGGAGGTGCATTATTAGAAAGCAAACAACCGAAACGACTAGTGGACAGCGCACAACCTAAGAATGAAAGTTTCCTGAAGACAGTTGTTGAAGGACTGTTTAAAGGGAGAATGAAAGAAGTAGACCAAGAAGTAAAATATTACAGCTGGTGATGAAAGTGAACTGTCAAGAGGAGGGCTCAAGCAAGGCTACTGTAACTAAAGAATGTGCTACGCAGATCACTTGAGGAAGACTTGGCTTATATTGAATACTTTCCTTTTGTATAGGTGACTGTTTAAGAATGCAGCACTCATGCATGTGATTATGATTCTACGCTTTCATTTATGTTGCCTTGTGGTATTTTCTGTAGTTGAGTCTTTCAAATTGTCTCCTCATTCCATTGAACTGTAGCTCAGTCTTTTTAAGATGTGTTGTTGGGACCCATTTTAACTCTTAATGAGTTGACAAGTTATTTGTCTACCAAGTTCACATCAGTTGCTATTAATTATATTGCTTACACAATACATGCCTTAAGTTAGTTTACATTGTAAAATGTACATTCAGGGTACCAAGGATATTGAGTTTGGTCTATACAGAAGTTGTAAAATAGCTTTTTGCAGTAAAAGTGTTTGATATTTATCTCTATTTGTATATTTATTTAACAAGGTTATTTAATTATTTATTTATGTGTTTATTGGATACCATTGAAAGCCTTGTCTGTCATTTGTTTATTTAAGTTTGGTGGATGGATCAAATAAAGAAACGTTTTTGTGCTTTTTGTATTTTTATTTATCTGAATGTACTTGCTAGTAACAAATGCTACTAAATCTACATGATTGGAAATTCTCGTGATGACACTGTACGCTTTTTGAGTAATTTGCAAAGGTTCGGTGTGATGGACTTAATGAAAATGCCTTGTGAACAGGAAAGTTTCCAATTGGTTTGCATTGTCAGAACTTTTCCGTATGGGCTTAAAGACTATTTATGTTTGCTATTGTTGCCCTAGTGCTGGCAGCATAAATAGTACTTCAGTTGTCTCCATACAGTAGATTCCTGGTTTTGCCAGTTGAACGTTGTTTAGTGTTTTGATGACCGGATATTGGACTCTTTCTGTTAAGGTAGAAGGGGATCGAAATTTAATGTGTACCACGTGTTTATGTCGAGTGAAAATGCTATTAAATCGTCAGTGCTTTAATAACTGTTGTGGATGTGTATTACTGTATTTCAATAAACATAAGTACATCCCTTCAGGAGGTCGACCACTGACCGTGTCTTTAACAATTCTGTTGTAAAAAGCTGACCGACTTGTTTATAAATCAGTACGAACGTTTAAGTCCACAGTGAGTGATTCGTAGGTATAGTTTTAACTTTGACATCGTCAGGAAAATCTTGTGGTTTTTCTTTAATCCAAATTTAATCACGACACTTGAACCGTCAAAATGCTTTCAAGCGATTTCCAGTGTAATTTCTCGTGTACTTCATAGTTTTCAGTTGGACATACGTTCAAATGTAGGCCTATGCGGTAGACATGATGTGGACTATTCATTAACTGGAACAGGTAACCGAATAAATTGGCTAAGGTACTACTTTTCAAAGTTGTAGTGGCGTGGCGTTAGTTTGTAGCTATAAAGTAAAACAAATTTGTAACCTTACCACACTTTTCAAGAAGATAACGATCCATCCGCATGACTAAGGCCTTGTAGGTCGAAAATTCGCGGATGGATCGTTATCTTCTTCAAAAGGGCGGTAAGGTTGCAAATTTGTTATATTTTAAGGTACAACGTCTCAATCTTATCCAAACTAATTTAACAAACGCAATTATAAGCTTTTTCGCAGTACTATCTTTACCATTGTTGCAGTTCCAACAGCCTAGGGCTAAAGACAGCCCTTACCCGTACACGTGTAACCTTTTGTGTGTCTTTGAGAGCAAAAGAATACATGAACTTCAATGCGAGTTTTACTACAAGGTTATATATAATAAGGAATTTGGTACACTGACCGTGCTTGGACATACAACTTTGATGATAGCTTGATCAGTCTCGGCAATGCGTTTCATTTGTTTCTTTGACTTGAATGTGGTCATTAGAGAAATCCAACAACACATCAGTGTAAACAAAAATTCTTTGGCACAGAAAGCGGAGAACTGCCTTGACTTTGCAATAAAAGACTTGCCTTAACGAATATAGACATGCTTTGCTGCCCATGTATAGATGTTTTAGCTAATTAACAACTGGAAAACTCTGGCCATGTGCACAGGTGTTAAACGGTGTTTATATGTGAAACACCTACCCCTCGAATCCACTGTTTTGTGCTATGAAAGTTTTAATACATTTTCAAAGGCAAGACAAAGCAAATGCATTAGTCATTAGTCTGAATAGTAGCAATGTTTATTGTTCTCATACTGATAAAAATTATTTTACACTAAACAATTTACTGCGGCCCTACAGAACATTCTCACCATATTTGTGTAACAAACACCTACATAATTAAGCATTAACGTAATTGTTAAACCAAAATACACTAAGCAGCATTCTTAGTCCAGTGTATACATTTTAGAGGTTATAGTATGTACATTATAAAAAGTAAAATAAAAAATGGCATCTTTTACCTTTGAGAAATATGTGTTCTCTTGCATTCTGATTACAAAATTGCACATTTTCTAATTTTGTTAGCTGACTGCTGATTGCTTTGTTGCATCAACGTATGATGGAGGTGGAGGCAAGTATCCTGCAGGTCAATAAAGAAAATTTATCTGCAATTTATTGGTCCAAACATATCTTGGGCAAGAGCCGGAAAATTACTATATTAGTTCTAAGATATCTGCATGAATGATGTCTCGAGAAGCAGCTTGTCTTGTCAAATGTTAATGATCAAACTTAACACATTCTAAATCAATAGTAAATAATAATAATGATAATTTTTGAGCCTTTAATTAATTATCTCAAATGCAAACACACACAACTTGATGTGTACATGACACTAATCAGACTTAATAATACCAAGTTAAAAGCTCAGGATTAGTTCAATCCTTATCGCGCCTACAGAATATATAAAAATAACAATAGCAATAATAATAATAATTATCATAATAATGTACGATGATAGTTATCGATCATGTTTTAAACTTCGAAGTTTATTATTATTACTCAATGCATACATTTTGATTCCCACTTACAGGACGACTCCAAATTGATTACAATATGTGCCATAAATGTTAGTGGTGCTGATAATAATAATAATAGTTGTTATTATTATTTTATTTTTTTAACGCCATTGCCATACATTTGAATTCCTTTCAGAATAAAAAATGCCTTTCTCATACAATTACTTTTATAATTCCACACTGTTTGCTCCGGGCGGATATAGGGACAGCGGGATTAATAGCGGAACTTACAGCATTAGCAGCACTTGTGATAAAAAGAAAGGGGAAAGTAATGGCAGTATACATTCGTTTAGTTGGCCATCAGGGTAATACACGTTACGCTAACACACTGTCGTAACGTTATCAACATAGCTAGCTCTATCTGCTACGTTTGGATTTTTTGACGTGCTAGACATGCTTGATTCTGATAGAAGCTTTCCTTGCAATAGCGACTTGTGTAAGCCTAAGCTACTCTTGTCGTCGAAAAGTGCAACATACCATTTGCTGGATTGCCAAGTTCCACAGGTCTAGTGTGGTTGCCATAGGGTGACGTCCCTACCGCGTACTCTGGAAATGCTCCTGGCGGAGGATAACTTGCCGTAGAGTATGGAAAAGGCTGCACAGGATAGGGAGGAGGATTTATGTTCCCATCAATGGTACTGTTTTGATTATCATTTCCAGTGTTAGTATAACCATCACAGCTGAAAGCAAGGACTGATCCTGCTGGCGGTGGTCCAGCGTTACGTGTTTGTATCAACATATTATATCGTCGCTGACGATAACCCTTTACAAAAAAACTTCCCCCGATGCTGAAACATATGGCAACTGCAGCCCATTGCTGTATATTGGATCCAAGTCCAAACGATGCCACAGAAAGACAACCAATGATAAAACCAGCTGCCATAAAGATTATCCCGATTATAATGAACACTGTTGGTCTTTCGCGAAGTATCGCAGTATTGCGAAACATTTCCAGGGTTATTCAAAAAAAATCTGTATCAACTTGTGCACAACATTGACTTGTTCGAAATCAGTTCGAAGTCAAAAGGCGTTTGGCAAATCCTGATGCACTTGAAGGATCCAGGGAATAATATAACTTTAATGAAGTGACATTTGGTCAGATAATTCTTTTGCCTGAGTTATAGAGTGGCCACTATGGCGTGCTGTAGTAATGAAGTTTTTCTCCGAATGAAAGTTAAAATCGATTCACTATCACGTAAGCAATAGAACACAAAAGATTCTGAGAGACAAGCGTACAAAATAGTGTTGCTCCCAATGGCAGCTTTCTTAAGCATCACCAGTAAGGAGGAATGAGAGAGCAGAGCATCAAAACCGATTCCAAAACTATTTAAAGGCCGTGAAACTGTAATCCATGGTTACTAGGATTATCAATTTTCTAAGTTTTGATGGAAATGCGGCCGTTAATTGGCGAGTCTACGTGGAGTAAAATCAGATTGCTACTTTACTAAAACATAGCCGTCTCCTTCCGGTTCTAATAAATATGGAGTATCTGAGTCGATCTGATTCTCCACCTAAACTATGCCTGGAAGTGTCTTAAAAAATCAGGTTCCCTCTGGCCACTGTGGGATGTTCATGATTTGACAGCTATTTAGATTCGTAACATTGCCCTCTTTCAATAGCTTGAGTTATTTTCCGACGAAAGAGGCCTATTTCCCATGAGTCTCTGGAATAAAAGGAGCAACAACAATAGCGAAATTCAGGGCTTGTGAAAATGAAGGACTTATGGAAGCATTAATTGAACAATATTTTAAAGACAAGTAATAAACACGACTATTTTTTTAAGTTTGTAAGACAAATCTTATATTGCTGAAGAATATTGGTGACAATTTTTGTAGTACAAAAATTGAAAATCGCAAAAATCTGCTGTATAGTTAAAACTTCCTTGGCTAGGCAATGTTTTTATCTGCATAAAAACACATTAAAAAAGCTGAAGTGTTTCTCTGCTGTCAATGTACCTACTACACAAAAGCTTAGTAGTATGTGAATTTATGTGCCGATGTGAAACTCAGTATGTAGGTTGCACTTCTCGGAGATAGCGTGACAGGATCAAGCATGTTCCAGCCACTGTGCGCCAAGCATCAATTCCTTCTAGAGAACAGCCATCTCGCGCTTGCAAAGCGAAAATGAC
>JANTCA010047877.1:0-11911 GCA_024741275.1 Chironex yamaguchii
TAGATAGATAGATAGATAGATAGATAGATAGATAGATAGATAGATAGATAGATAGATAGATAGATAGATAGATAGGAGCATACATGTATACATGTTGCCGTCGTGCACATTCTTTTTTAAAAAACCTTTATCTTCTAAATTGTTTCTTATCCCCCTTTTCTTTCTTTTTCCTTGCTTGCTTGTTAATTTCCTTTTTCCTTAATTGGCCAATTCTCGATACCCTCGATAAACTCTTGAGTTGTTTTCTGTTACGGTATTCTGACTACGTGATCATTGTCCCAAGTAAAGGTTCGTATGTCTTTTACTTAATATAGAATACTATGTCGGTAACGGTTTCCATCAGTTACTCTACAAGCAAATACGTCAATGTTAGGTTCCACTGGTCAAAGTCAACATTCGTTCCTTTCTCAATAATATAACAGGTGCGCTTGATTTTGTACCATTTAACGGTGCCCAATAAGTAAGAAATAGGCCAATTGATCAGAAATACCTTCGTTGGCATGGATACATCTCGTACCTTGACATGGTTATCAGTTGCAAGTTGCGCGGCAAGGGAAACGTTTACTACCCTAATTCATGAGTGAAAAATTCGGTGGTACGAGCAAACTACCATAGTGCACTGCAACTTACCATGGCGACCACATCAAACAGCGGTGGATTTCATAATGGTGGGCGTGTGCCACCCCGACGTTCCACTTGCTTAACTAACGAGCTGCGAAAAGAAGTACATGATTTACCAACAACCGTAGCAAAAGCAAACCAGAGAGGACGACTACCAAAACAGATGCTTACGTTCTGTGATGATGACAGGTAGTCCAAGGTAAAGTAGATAAGTCAGAATAATAGAAAGTCGAGGTGCGAGCAAGGTAAGATTGAAGCACAGCAAGGTGAAAGAAAAGTTATCTGGCGGCAAAATAAGATGCACACAAGGGTAGGTGACAGCAAGGTTAAGACGAAAGCAAAATAAGGCAGCACCAAGCTATGGCTGCGCTAAGGTTGAGATGAAAGCAAAAGAAGGAGGCACTTATGTTAAGATGAAAGCAAAATAAGGCGGCAGCAAGGTATGGTTGCACCAAGGATGAGATGAAAGCAAAAAAAGGTGTCACTAAGCTATGGTGGCACTACGGTTGAGATGAAAGCAAATGAAGGAGGCACTATGGTTGAGATGAAAGCAAAAGAAGGTGGCAGCAAGGTATGGTGGCGCTAAGGTTGAGATGAAAGCAAAATAAGGCGGAAGCAAGGTATGGTGGCGCTAAGGTTGAGATGAAAGCAAAATAAGGCGGCAGCAAGGTATGGTTGCACCAAGGATGAGATGAAAGCAAAACAAGGTGTCACTAAGCTATGGTGGCACTACGGTTGAGATGAAAGCAAATGAAGGAGGCACTATGGTTGAGATGAAAGCAAAAGGTGGTGGCAACAAGCTAAGGTGACAGCAAGGTAAAGAGCAGCAGCATGGCAACATTGACAAAGAATCTGGTAGCAACAGCAATAAATGGGAATGTGGCAAGACAACGTTGTAGAGAGACCAAGTGACAGCAAGACAAACTAAAAGATAAACCGAGGGCAGCAGCAAGACAGGGTAGCAACGAGCCTAGGTGATGGTTTGAAAAACAAACCAGAGGGCATATTTGGACAATCGCTGAGTGCACGACGAAAAGTTAAATCATTTTTATCTTTTCGGCCTGCGCTTGCCGACCGTCCCAAATATAAGCTATTCAGATTTTACACGCAACCCAAGCTCTCGTCAAAAGCTCTCGTCAAAAGCTCTCGTCACAGAACTTGTCGCGAATTGTTATGGCGATCGTCGCAAAAATTGTTCGGTGGAGGTGTGGCTCAAGGAAAACAACTCAATTATACAAGGTAAGCACGTTGTCATTTGAGGCACCGCTTCTAAATGAAAATATCCAAGTAGTTATGTCCGATAGTTTTCGTCAAATGAGATATAACGAGGACTTGAGGACTGGGATGCAATTGTGTTTTCGACGAAATCCCTAAATTCTAGTTAGACTGATGACAGCTGTAACACAGTGTTGATTTGCTTTACTTTTTCTCGTTCGAGGGTAAAGTACTCTACGGTTTTTGCTTCAATATTGTTGTCCTGACGCTACCCTTGGGAAAACATCTTGTGAAGGAGGATTTGATCGCCCTACCGCAAAGAAAATGCGGGTTCCTTTTAATTGCATCGCAGACAAACGTTTGCGTTCCCATTTTCTAATCAACTTTTTGGTCGTATTTACCGCCATTCAAAGAGGACTTACGTTGGTGTCTAGTTACGTACAATATCTTCACAAGAATTACCATCAGCATTGAATAGGGTGGCAGTGTGGGTACTTGTGTGAGCACGTGTACCCGTGCGTGCGGGCACGACGCGCATTTCAATAACAAATTACTCGATGACTATACTTTAGGTTTCAGTTACCCTGGTTATTTGAATCGCGATAAATGTTGCAGGAACGTCCCTGCTCTGCATCGTGCAAATAGAAGTATCAATTCGATACAGGTGGGGCCCATCATGACAAGGGACAGCTCGCGATGGGACATTACAGCAACTAATACATCGCGTACCCAGCCCACTGTGCTTGTATCTACCGCAGAAACTCGACGCTAGCGGCAAATTAATAGTCACAAATACATTTTGTTCTGATCATATTTACGACAAAGTGAGTAACATACATTCACGAGAAGAGCAACATAGTTTCTTGGGAGTAACAAGCAGAGACGCAAGAATGGGCCTGCTGACAGCAAAGTGTGTATGCGAAATCCCTAAGCAAATCTCCTCAGTTCTCTACAGAAACAACATTTCGACCTTCCAAGACAGTCATTATTACTCCAATGTTCATCAGATCAGATATATTCGACATATTCGTAATTCGTAGCAAATGGATGTCATTTTTATAAAAATTTTGAAATATAAACAATTGTACTTACAAAAATACAGCTAACAAAAAACCCTAACATGTCTAATGATCAGGCGCATGCCTTTTCATATGAAGGGACAGATGATCAGATCTTGAAAATGTTCGATAACACCGTGAACATTTGAAGGGTCTTTGTCCGGTATGTTTTCTAAAGTGTCGGGTTAACTCGTCCGATCTTGCAAATCTCCACGCGCATCCTTCCCAACTACAAGCGTATGGTTTCTCCCCTGTATGTGTCCGCTGGTGTGCCTTTAGATGAGAGCTTTTCGTGTATGATTTTGTACACCCAGGATGGTTACAACGATGCGTGCGAGCAGCCGATGGTTTTCGTGTGGTTACTGCCTGGTTATCGCTGCTGTTGCTAGTATCCGAATTGGAGCTAGGTGACCGGGTTAAAATATTTATTTCGGAACTTAGCGACCGAGCAAAGTCATATTTAATATCTAAATCTTCGTTAGTGTCATATGCCACTCGAGTTTGTTCCTCCAAAGTATGGTCATTCCGAACATTGATAAAATTTCCCGCTATTTCTGGGCTGTATTCTAATCTTGTTGACAATATAACAGGGGAAGCAGCAGCAGTAGCCTGGTTTACAACTAAACCTGTAAAATCCGTAGCGATGGGATTTCGGTTGTCAGTAGCAACACACGTGTTTACAGCACAGGGGGCCGATATCGTTGAATATCCATCAAACTTGGCAACGTTTGTAAGAAGCTGATAACTTTGGCCTGGCAAAACTGCTGTTGCACCGCCAACTGTGGCAAGAATAAGCTGCGGCGGAACAGCTGCGAGGTTGCCTATGCTGAAGGAACTATTTGTTTCCGCTGGGACAAGAACAGACAGCGTTAACTCATTCCCGATAAAATTCCCGTCAGCTGTTTTTTGCCAGGAAATTGCAGTAGCATTCGGCTGTGTACTGAGGTATTCGGGTTGTATGTATGTAACGCTAATTGGTTTTGCTCCGCTCAAGTCAGGGAATTCCGTTGTCGCTGCGATGCGATTTTCCGTGCAGTTTTGCTCTTGCGGCACTGACTGTGCGGCGGCCTCTTTCTTGACTACTTCAACGGCAGGGCTACTGTTCTCTTTCTTTTCCGGATCGACAAGAAAATCCACGATGTCAACTGTAAAATTATTTTCTCCATTGTCTGGAACGGACTCATCACTTGACGAGTTCTCGAATTCATTCCATAACTAGGAAACAAGACGAACAGATTTTTGTTAGCAAGCGTAAACAAATAAAGCAAATTTACTGACATTCATAACAAACATAACACAGCTGCCATAAGGCAAATATCATGGCCGGATTTTCTCCATGTCAAAGATTTCACCCTTGCTCACCGTCTACGGATCAAGCTATATTATGCCATGTTAAGGCAAAGTAGAGCCAAAATGGCTGACACTGACAATGCTATGTGGACCTGCCCACTCCTCAGTAGCATGTCTCCCTTGCAATGATTTTCAGTACTAAATTTATCACGTAAAATTTCCTAAGTTCGTAGTCTTACAATGAAGTCCGTTAACAGTATGTATAATTGGTCGATATGGTCGATATTTGATATCTTTAAATGAACCAGCGTACAAACAAATTTCATTTAATACTGGAAATAGAAAACAAGCAACGAACGAACGGCAGAGAATAAGGAACGTACAGTAAAAGTCGTGTTATAAATATTTAAAAAATGTCTTTTACAAAGGGTTTCCTTTGCTATCCCACATGATTGAAGTTGCATAAAATATATTTTAGCCCCAGACAAATAAATTCCATGGCCATGTTGCCAGGAAGTTCCAATTTGGCCTCAAAATACGCAAGCTAAACACCACATCGTAATTATCTTTGCAAATAGATACATAGCATAGCTTGAAAATGGAAAGGTACGTCAACCCATTGCCGAAAGGTAAGCGTTCTTGCAATTTTATGCAAGGCTAATTTTAAACTTGATACATATATCCCTACGTCATTGCGATTCGAGTTTAGCTTTGTTTCATCACTGGAGTATACTTTTTTACGTTCAAACATGCGAGAAATCGTCACATTTAGACGATTATGCTGCCCGCACAATGAGATACACTGCAATAACAGGGAGCCGAAAATTGAGGAAAATCCCAACCAAAACGTGCAAAATAAAAATGAAATTTTAATTATAAGCATTTAACACGATTTAACATTTTATCAGGCGATAATTGCCTCTTAGGGTCTATTCACCTGTGTCCCACCAGAATATCTATTGCTCTCGAATCAAATGAGTGTTCCGGGAAGATATCTTGCTTATGTTCAAAACAACAAACAATAGCCTATATTTAACTGGTATTTACCTCAAATAATAAGCCATTAGTGTACAGAAAAGAAATTTTAATACTACAATCAACAAAACGTATTGATAATGAACAGATCACTACATCGCGCCAACGATCATCCGCGTTGCAAATCATTTGTGTGATAGGACAATCTTATACAATATCGAAGGCGTTGTTATTTGTACACATTCTAAAATATACAACCGAAGTTAACTACGATTCTTTCCACCAAGCGCACAAGCCACTCGAATTTAAAATTTGCTATATAGTCAGCTCTAAATATTTATCATCACTCACAAACAAGTTTTACAACAAATTTTACAAGTGCAAATTTAAAACCATTCTACACTGGAACCTACTGATTGTCCATTTTAAAAACCTAACACAAAATTAATGAGCTGCAGTCTACGAGGTTTCGTAGCCCCTTAATTGTATGTTATTTATTTCAACTATCCTTGATGACTGTTCAGCATTATGCCTCCTACGGTTGAGGATAATGTACCAGCTGTTTCAACGATAGCAGCATTATCACTTCACGCAGTTCAGCTTACTAAATAACCGACTTCATCTCAAATTTTCCACTTGCATACACTGAATTGGTGCGTTTTTACTAACACTGATGGCAGAAAATAGACAGAGCTTTGCTGCACCGAAACATTCGATTCAATGTCTGGAAAACAGATTAAATACGATATTTACCAAAAGCCATTTATCAATTCCAACATCTGTTGCAAGAAAGTCTGTCATCGTCGTCGTAGCCGAGTTTCCATGTTTGGTATCTTTTACCCTTGAACACCAAGATCAGCTTGACACGGAAGGGGGCAGCTGTCAACTTGATGTTCCCACCAACTGGAGAGCAGCCACAGTCCCCCCAAAAACGATTATACCTCGTCAAGCTAACCCCTTTTCCTAATTATCTTCACAGTCTCGTTCTTAGTCACCATAAGTTTGTTCGTTTCAACTTATCTTCATTTTGTTTCTTCAACAAACTTTCTCAACTTTTCCTACTCTTCCATTAATGAACAACAACTTAAGATTAAAGATATTATCAGCCTCATGGATGAACCGTAAAATCTCGGTTATAAATTCGGCACGCTACCCTTACACCGATAAGCAATTCCCCCTTAGCTCGAATAAATACAAATGGTTTCTTCCCCACAAGATTTTGCCAAACTAGTTCACTTCATAGACAACTATATTTATCACATATTAGAGAAAAAACAAACATTTGTCAGATTTATTGTAAATCTGATGTTGACTTATTATAGTAAGGAGAGTAACAAAAGGATCAAAGAAACAGCCACTGCTCTAAAATGCCGATTCAAACCAAGTCAGCTCTTAATCTGACTGCATTAACAAAATCAAAGCAAAAAACATAGAAATAGCTTTCTTCTCCGACACTGAGTTGTCTATCATATCCTGAAAAACATTTGGTTACTAAGTCGTTTCCTCTCTTCAGCACAACTCAATTCCCATAACTGGTCATGTCTGCTAAAAACACTGATAACTCACTCTGGCAGGAAAAAGAGGCGTTTCCTAGGCATCGTAGCAAACAAACTCAATGATAAAATTTTCACAGAATACTTCATGCCTAATCAAACCCATTAAAATAAGAACAAGCCTTAAGCCATAGAACTCATCATCAATGAAGAAATAAAGTTCACAAAACAGACAAATACGAGTTTAACAAACTTATAACACGGAAGAGCGAACCACAGTTCATTCTATTAACTGACATCCTTTTAAACCTACCGTTTGAAAATCATAGCTCATGTCCGTGAAATCCACAAATGAAGGCCGATCTTGCTTTCCCATGTTAACAGTCGACAATAAAGGGTCAGCGATCGACATCATGATCAACGAAAATAACAGAAGTGATGTAGAAAATCCCTGGTGATCACTTCAATAAAAGCTCTCATTCCTGTTCAGTATTTGGGCCACATCTTTTCCCTGTGCCAACACCAATCAAGCCGCAATGAGAGATTTCTCTCTGCGATTCATGCGCAGTAAGCTGATTATAAACTTCGTTTGTTTCGTTTTACAAAAAGAGGACAAATTGAATCAAAGGCACCTTGTCCCGATTCTATCGTAAGTTAAAGTTTCATCAGAAGACGCTTTCGTCACCTCTGATAAACACATCAAGCTGCTACATTGTTGTTAACCGACACCACCATGTGTGCTGTAGGTGGCAAGAAAGTTGGAAATGGAGAAGAAAACCCACCCTCTCATTCACTCTAGATTTTGACAGAGGAGACCTTGATAACTTTGCAAATTTATCCTCTCTTTGACGAGGCAAACGAATAGTGCATCTCCAAGCGCTAAAGCAATATACCAAGGTGTTAAGAGCATTCCATTATCCATTTGTAAGTCAAATCACATTGCACGACAAAGCTATTATATTAAAAGGTCGCATCTTTAAAAAGGCTGGGTCTAATGCCAGTAAATGTTTTTGTATAGATAAGTGAATTTATCTGATCATTACAATTGCTTTTGTGCTTCGCTGTGCATGAAAACGAGCCTTTTGTTGGCAGACGAACACACTTTAATTGACGATTATATTTCTATTGAGTGAGGAACATGACAGCGATTAGACTTCAAGAAACCATGACGAAATAGCTCATACTTCATACCATTCAAGTTGAGTCTTATTTCCGACTGCTTCTAAATAGGGTCTATTGAGGCACACTTCCTTTTGTATGTTCTCACGGAAATACAATGATGTGTCAGCCCGCTTTATGTTCTTGAATGAGAACGAAATATTGAGACCGTCTGAAGTCGTAGGCCTATTTGAAGGATGGTGAAGATCAAGCCTTACATAATTGAAATGTCACCTTTCATTGCACAAATGATATCTCTTTGGACCCGTTTTGGGGGACAGGTTGAAGTGTAAGAAGATACTGGTGTTTCTGAAATCATGTGAAACTCAATAAATATATATGTTAAGTATTGATAGCAGCCCAAATACCGCTCTGGATCCCAGGGCGTCACTGCAGATGCCGTTTCATTTGGCATTCCTCAAAAGGATAATATCCGGTGGAAGATGCAATGCGGGGAACTGGGGGAGTTAGTTCTACGAAAATCCAAGCCTAAATTATTATCATCAACTTCATCGAGTATTATTTGGAAAGTAGATGGACTACCTTGGTTAAAAGTGAGTGAGTGAGTGGTTGAGAGAGAGAGAGGGAGAGTGTGTGTGTGTGTGTGTGTGTGTGTGTGGAGAGAGAGAGAGAGATAGGGGGGTTCGCATTCCCCAGGGATTCATTACAACTCACGAACACAAAGCGCAATTACTTGCGCATTTGATAGAGCTGTCGAGTAATACGAATATATCTATCTTGAAGAATGAAATCGGACGTTCCTCTATGATGGTAAAATTTAATTTTAGTAACAAGATTCAAACCAGAATCACCTCAACTGCAATCACTTTGAAGTATTTGTAGGATTTGGAGATTTGTTAAGTAAATGTTAGGTATTTTCGTTAACGTAAATGGGAAATTATCAAACAATTTGGCTAGCCTGACCAGCCCTGTTCAATGAAAGGTCAGTATATGCCCTCTTTAATTCGAAAGTCATGGTATTTGTTTATAAGAAATTGATTTTATTCTTATACAAGAGTCAAAGGTATCCAATATTTTTGGGTTGGTGACAAAATGTTAAAACTACAATTTTCGCGACATATTGTCTATTACGATGGCACGATACAATTTTATTCATAGCAAGAAATATGAGTAGTTCTCGCGTTACTTTAGCTTTGATCAAACATCTATTATTTGTTGACATTGAAGTAGGTTTTAGAGTACAGTTTAAAAGACCATATCATATTATAACTCTAACTTTGTTTTGAAGTCTCTTATGCTATTACCTTGGATTAATCTTGCCGCATAAGAGCAGTTGATTACAACTCAGAAAGACCGCTTAAACATAGCTGGCACATGTTTGATGTTATAAAACTTTCCACAAACTGAAACAAAACTCTAGAAATTCGAATATTCTAGACGATTTTAGAACGATCTGATTTTTGCTATACAAATCCTCTCAAAATTATTGCGGTCTTTCCTATTTATATTACTGTATACTTTGTTAGATCAATTCGAACACGATATTTTTATGTGTCAGTCAACTTCATAAAATGCCCATTCGTTTTCATATGACGTCAACTACACTAGACAAAGCAATTTGCTAACTCAAAGTCATTTAATAGAAGAGCAATTTATTTAAAGACAAAACAATTACTAATCTAAAGTTTGAAAATAACCGTCAGACCGTGAAAGCCTGCCTTGCTTGTCTTTGTGTGCTCGGAAGAGCACGCATTTGTTTTGACGATAAGAATTACATCTATTATATCTGAGGTGTGATACAAAATGGACAAGTGGAATTATAGTAAATACTGTTTAGATTTGATTCTATATGTTAATTATCTATTAATGATGTAACTAGACGTCATTTGCATTGATATAATAGAATTTACTTTCCAAAGAACAAGAAAGTTAAACACGTTTAGTTTAATTGTTTGAAATCCTTACTATTTCAGGTTTTATTTTGAATATACTCCAGTGGTAATCCCACTGCAACAATACGTTTTCAGACTATTCGGTACAGACTTACAAATAGTCACGTACGTTATCAATCTGCTTGGAGGGTCATCTATCGGAATTAAACAAGTCTTGCTGAAAAAGCTGCGCTTAATATTTTGCTTACCAGGGCTTCTGCACAGAGATCGGTTATCTGGGAGGACAAGAAGAACAGTTAGTGAATGGAGTTGGAACAACTTCATTAGGAGAGGAGAACGAAAGACAAAGAATGGCACAGGAGAAGAAATGGGAGAAAGAGGAAGAGAGAACAAGAGGAGATATTAGGATCAAGGCTTGAACGAGGCCACACACTTTTGTATAAATTGGGGTTTGTTTGACTGAACTATTGTACACATATAATGAACACGATAACACGAGTTGATATGTGGTGTTTAAATTTAAGAGTTTTGTTGTAGCTTTTCATTTAATGAAAGCATTATCTCACAAGCTAAAGATCCGTTAAGATCCAAGAGTTTTAACAATCAACAGAAGGAACTGTGGCCTAAGCACAAACAGAGATAAACAAAGTTTGTTATCAAGAGTGCTTCTTCAAAATTTTGCACTCTGAGACCGAGACATCAAGGCAGAGTTAACACTACTGTTCACATAACAACATACAAACGTCTTGATTAACATTGTTCAGCATTAGCGAAACTTTTAGTGGGTACTTGTCGATGCCTTGACCCGGGGAATCTACCCCGACTACCCCGCCTCTCGACGGTACTGGGGTGACGAAGTTTAGACATTTGTTTTTCATGTCAAACGCGTATTTCTCTAAAATCCATTAATATATTTGAAAGGCAGTCTGTTCTGTTTCAAATATGATTTGCACTGAGAAATTGGTAAGCGCTCTAAATCTTTTTTTTTCTTAATTCGTTTGTGACTTTTGAGCATGAAAAAGTAGGACGCGTGTTTCTTTGACCCTGCCCTGCATTGCATCAGTGTCTGCTCCCAGCAACACCAGGGTACCTTCACGTTTATTGATAAAAGATCACCACAAAACTGACGTTCATTTCACTTTGAAATACAGTCTGCTCAATAAAGTATATGCCTTCCTTGCTAAGATAAAAGATATTCCTAACTTGTAGAAGATGATTTCATTCAGTTTTTATTGTATAAGGTGTGTTGATCTGCTAATTACGTATGAAATAGTTTGTGCCTGACGTCAATTTCTTACAAACAATAGGCAAAAGCCAAACTGGAGAACACATGGAGCAGTCATAAGGCTGCTCCAAAGAGACTGACACAGCTATGTAAATCCTAACATTGGGTTTTTCTGCTCAATGAACGTTGCCATGTTTGGTAAGAACGATGAAAGACAGAGTGGAATATAAATTTGCACGAAAATACCGGCTTCTCTAACAACCCTTCAGACAATAATGAAACTTGAGGTTTTCACACTCATACAATATTTGGCATTATTTGCGTAAAATAATTATCCATGTGATGCAGACGATAGAATTATGCTACCGTGAGGTATGGAGAGAATTTTGCCATCGTTATTTACTGAGTCGGCTAGAAGGGTGTTAAAGTTGCAAGTGGCTTTCGTTATTTTATAGTCATATTCTGATGCCTACTCTGCACTTTTGAGCTTTCGCGACGGTCACCTCGAGTTGTTTTCACCACAAAACTGTTCGATGTGAGGCAACTCCAAGGGACCTTAGCTACAGATTAACCAAGATCTTCAAGAATTTGTTATTTTATAAAAATCCTTTGTAGTGGCTAGGGTACCAACCTGGACTACTACTCATTTATTTCAATCTTTGAAAATTATTACCTCGCGTTTGAACGCGGTTGTATGGAAACCATATTCTGATTTTTATTTTCACCATTTTTCGATCTGCTTTAACCCTTGGGTATGGTTTGTCGTGCTGCCTGACACACTAAAGGTATGGTCAGATTCCAAAGGGTGGTTACCGGTAGGTATTCAGCATTCCTCTTGATGGGAGTCTTCGGCTTTGTTGGGAGTCTTCGGCTTTGTTGGGAGTCTTCAGCTTTGTTGGGAGTCTTCAGCTTTGTTGGGAGTCTTCGGCTTTGTTGGGAGTCTTCAGCTTTGTTGGGAGTCTTCGGCTTTGTTGGGAGTCTTCGGCTTTGTTGGGAGTCTTCGGCTTTGTTGGGAGTCTTCGG
>JANTCA010047888.1:0-18466 GCA_024741275.1 Chironex yamaguchii
CTCTGACAACTGAGCTACCGGGACGTTGTTTCTCAGAGGTGAATTTGAGGTCATGTCATGATGACTGCGTCACTACAACATAATCTTAACCATTACTGATAATTCAACTGATCAACAGCGAATGATTATCAAACTGGGATTATTAGCACCTAAATCTGGTGTATGAAATAAATAATTAGGGGTTCATTCAGATTATTGTTACAGAAAATATGGGATCTCCCCTCATTGTTTTACAACTGGTGGGGTGGGTTGAAACTGATAATTTCACCCGTAGACGCTTCGTTATTGACCCAGAAACCTCATTATCAATTTAACTTCCTTAACCTCGTTTCTATTTTCAAAAGGGGGGATTTCTTCCTCATTATGTTGCTGTGTTGGCAAATAGTCAAACAGAAACCTTTTACTTAATATTTTATTTCAAAAGTACACTAATCCTTGAGAGACTGGACCATTTCGTATAATGTGAGCTTCTGCGAGTAAGTCTGAACCAAATCGCACACAACATGTAGTAGGATTTTTTTGCGATTTTCCGGGCTCATTGCAATGGAGGAAAAATTGGCAGCTTATCGCAGAATGAAATCGTTAGAAAAAGGAAACTCCCCTCAGAAGATGGAAGGCTCTGAAGTAGGCAACCTTGATGAAGAGGAAACTCGTTCTTGCATGACAAGGAAAAAGACCAGTGAACCAGCAGATGGTACAAGCTGGAATATGGTGGATTTTTTCCTCAAAATAAGAGTTGTAAACTTAACTCTTTCGTTATTGTCCACTGGATCTTGGCAACTGGCTATCAAGTTGTGTCTTTGGATTTGTCTGTTTACTTTCTTCGTGTCATTAGGGTTTGGGTCAGTGTTTATAATTGTCTCAGGCCTGTACCTCGTGTATACGAGTATGAAGTCTGGCTCAAGAGTGCAAGACGAACCAAGTGCCTATTCAGTGTTTAATGAAGGTTTCGAAAGGTTGGATGGAACATTCACAACGGAACAGTTTGAAAGAGAATTAAAAGGCGGTTTTGCCCCGAGAACGTGATGTATTGTGACATGTGCTGAAGATCAAAGGAGGAACGTTTCCAACGAAATATCTAAGAAGTGTGTGAGTGCCCACACATATTTGAGCTGGTCCACTCATCAGTTAATTGTCAATTCAAAGTAAAGTGACATGTAAAATGAAGGTGGCCAAGTATGCCCAATAAGTGTACTCAACTTTGGAATTCTAGAAGAATATATGTATAGGACACCCGGGTATAATGTTGTTCAATATATTTATGGGTTTGTAAAGTAGTTATGACATTTTAATGCACAGCTCAGACCTGTAAGTTAAAAGTTTACAGAATGTTATTTTTAATTCAAAATACTGATGGTGGTGAATTTAAGTAATATTTTTGAGATATATCATTGTTTGTCATTCATGAGTATGCTTGCATGATTGCACATATTTTTATCTCTGCCAAGGAGGTTATGCTTTCATCAGGGTTTGTAGTAAAATAGATTGCTAAATTTTAGACCTTTTGCATTTAAATTCTTACTTGATGTTGGTGTTCTTACTGGCTTGAGCTTATTCTTATTTGGGATGATCACAGTGATCATAAAATGTTTGGTAACCATATCACCAATAAGCCACAACTAGCGAGGAAATCCTCATTGGGAGAGCCCTGTTGCCATGATGCCTATTAGTGAAGCTTATATTAAAAAAACTGGAAATCTTAGGCGATACTGTTGGCTTGTTAGAGGTCTTTTTTTGTTTTATACATGTGAAGACTAGCCATCTTTTGCACAAGGCTGTAGAGGAGTGTGTTATAGATCAAATGAAGCCCATAATGTAAGGAACACGTAAGTTAAGGCATAAGCTGTGATTTTTTCTGGATCACTTGACATAATCCTAATCTATGGTCTAAGATGTGCCTTAACCATGCAAAGCTACTGCTAAAGACTGCTTTATGCTTGAGGTTATGCTTCCCTGACTCTAATGTTCATGCCAACACTAACAGCAACCAACAATTTCCTTGAAAGGACAAAAGTATGACACTTGTGCAAATGTGAAATGTAAACTATTTTCCTAATGTCTCTGCTACCTTACCACCAATCCTAAAATTTCATAGTGATATTCCTTAGTTCAGGGGTTTTCATTTGCTTTATTACAACTCCTTATAACCTTGAGGAATGCCCACTCCTCTTATCTCAATCATCACCATTGCTTATGAGGACAGGGCACAGCTGATGCACTTCATCCCATTCTCCTGCTCAAGTCAAATGTAAATCAGTTCAAATTGCTTACACCACACCAAAGCAAAACCTTGGAAAAGCCAGTGAATGCACTTTGGTATCCATGTTAAGGTGAGACTCTTGTTAATATCATCCAACCTGTTAGGACTTTGTACTGTTATCAAGAACTATGGATGTCTCATAAAATTTGTTTAACTTAAAAATGGTGAAAATGCTGCAATGCAGAGGTTAGCTCACATTTTTCCTGCTGTTGGTAAACCCTGGTTCAATATGTGTGTAATCGTTATTTGCCGAATTTTTATTTAATCTTATACTTAACACTTCAGTTCCTTGGCCAGAGAGCACCTATACATTGATCATGTACTGTCTTCTTAATCAGGTTTCTCTTTTCAGTTGATGTGCTTAAACCTGTTTGTGGATAAATGAGAAGTTTACTTTACAACAAGGTTGAAATGTTTGACTGTTGACTGCGTATCCTTTTGTGATTCTCGTTGTTACTCATGAGACAAATATTGAATCAGTCACCATCTCATTCCAATTTTTTGCATGTCTTATTTGAAAATTTAGGGCAGTTATGTCATACTGATAGTTTATAAACTTCATTCTCATGACAATTTTTATCTGCCATCACTGACTTTATTTTATGTTTACAGATGTGAAAATACAATCCAAGATGTTGACCTGTTTAAAATGTGGTGGTATAGTCACACAAATATGTACCTGATTACACACAATGTGAGTAGTGCTCATTTATACATATGCATACTTGCTTTCTTGGCATATGTTTGCTTAAATTCTATTATTTTTGTTTATCAGACTAGTTCATATTTCTATTACATGGTTATGTTGCTCTATTGTTTGAGAGAGTATGTTATATCTGACGTGTAGGCTTGGAGAAGGTCATCATTTTATGAGGCATGTGAATGCCTGTAAGCGGGAGCACATCTTGTGCAAAATCTGACATGTGCAAAATTCAAACCTTTGGGCCATGCCCATTATGCCATGCCCATTATGCCATGCTTATACATATGCCTCAAAGTAGCATGTAGTGTCTACTTGAGAGATGGGCATGGTTGACCTGACTAAGATTAAACTGTCTGATGTATTAACCACTGCTCCTTGAATAACGTAACTGCTCCCCTCAGCAGTAATTCAAGTGACAGGTCTAAAAGCCCATTATTAAAATAATCTTTAAATATGTATGAAAATAAGCAAATAAAGACAGTAAGAAGACTTCAAGATATTTTGGATATAAAGATTCATTGGTAGGACTGTTGCTGGGTAATTTAGTTTTGACAAAACTGGGCTGCCTTACCTAATAAGCTCGAAGCCCACATCAAGTGATTACTTGTATTCAAGATCTCCAATTTCGATATCCCAGATAGGAAGCCCAAGCCCAACTGACTAGCAATTTATAACACCATGACACTTTGATGAGGGGGACAGCTCAGATTTGCCACATTTGCAAAATCATTTTTCCCTGTAGTTTTTCCTATACTTTTCCATCCCATGGAAATCCCATTTTGGATGACATTTGTGCAAACTTTTAGGGGTACAATTTTACTGTTAACTCGTAAGTGTCAACTACACCATCATCAGTTATCCTCATTGTCAGTCATAATGTTCTATCATCATCTCTATCATCATTAGCAACATCAGCATCACCATCGTAATCATAATCAAAAGTCATTATCATCAGTCATAATTATCCATCATCCTCAATCATAATTATCCATTATCATCACTAATAATTATCCATCATCATTACTTATAATTATCCATCACCATCACCGTCAACATTGTCCTGATCATCGCCATCAACATCATTATTCTGATCATCCTAATCATCATCATCACCACTACCACCTCCACCATCATCATCATCTCTTTCATTATTATTATTATCATCATGATCAGCCTAATCATTATCATCATCCTAATCCTCCTCCTCATCATCATCATCACCACCACCACTATCATCATCGTCACTTTCATCATTATCATCATCATCATCATCATCCTAATCATCCTAATCATCATCATCATCATCATCACCACCACCATCATCACTTTCATCTTACTTGTTATCATCCTAATCATCGTCATCATCATCATCATCATCCTAATCATCATCATTGTCATTGTCGTCATCACGACCACCATCATCCTTGTAACTTTCATCATTATTATCATCAGTCATAATTATCCACCACCACCATCATCATCATCATCATGATTGTTATCATCATGATCAACAACACCATCATCGGTAGTTATCCTCATCATCAGTCTTAATTATCCATCACCATCGTTATCATCATCGTCAACAACACCATAATCGGTAGTTATCCTCATCATCAGTCATAATTATCCATTACCATGGTTATCATCATCACCATCGTTATCATCAGTGGCGGACACTTTACTGATTATTGGGGGGCGAAGCTTCAGCTGGGGTAAGTTGTCAGTTTTATAAGAAACCAAGACTTTCTCATACCAACAATCTCTGATAAAATTTTGTGTTGAATTTCCTAGAGAGCAGAAGTTTATTAATATCAGAAGATGATGGTCAAATTTTGTTTACATATTCTAACAACCAATTTTTGTAAAATATTTCACAAATAGAGGAAGTAATGCAAGTGCTTTTACCTTTTTTGTAGGAATAGACATCCCATATATACTAGAAGTTCTGTTATTGAGGCTAAGATCCGGCGAATTTCTTATCGTTTGGGTCGAGTACTGAAAATTTGTTAATCAATTTTGATCTCCCTGCTAAGGATTTTGAGTATTCATATTTGGTCTTTAATTAAGGAAGTTTCATTACTGAGCCTAAAAGTGTGTGTAATCTAGCAAGCATCCTAGATCCTGAAAGACTTTCTGTTGTCAATGAAAATAGAGTGTATCTGATGGTGCTTCTACAATTTCACCAGTATTTCTGTGCTGAAGAGACGGCTTACCATGGTCACAATGAAACAGACAAATCACCAGATGCTGCTCACCAACCAACAATTTAACAGTCTGCACACAAAAATTAAAAGAAAATATAAAGTGTATGACTACACGTCAAAGCATTCATCCAATGAACTGATTGCTGCGCTTGCTGACGAAGGAAGTCAAAACCAAATCCATGAGTGATAAGACTGTTATGTTTTCTATTCTCATTGACAAATGTAAAGACAAAGCGGGACATGAGGAGTTAGCAATCTGCTTTAGGTTTCTCAACAGTAATGGAAGCATACAAGAGTGGTTCTTCCTTGGGTGATTTACGTTCATTGTGCCGCTCATCGGTTGAACCTGATTGTAGCTTCATACTTGAGTAAAGTCAAGGAAGCAAGAACAGTAGTCGATGCCTACAAAACCATTCACAAAATTTTCAAAGAAATGCAAAGATTTTTGAAGAAATGCAGAAGCTGCTGTATCCAAATGAACTATTTATGGCAGCTGCCTCACTCACCGAATAACGATGGGCATGCAAATACAAAGGAGTGAACATGATAGTTGCAAGGCTGAGAGCAATTGTTTCAAGCTTAAAGAAGATTGCAGATAACAATTCCAATCAGGCAGACCTTACGGCTGGTGTGTACCACAAACTTCTTTCAGGAAAGTTTCTTATTTCACTGTGCTTGCTACATCACATACTCTCAGTCCTACAGGGTTTAAGCAAAGCAGTGCAAGAGGCAGATATCAAATGGATCACGATATCAGGAGAAATGGTCACTGTGAGAAAGCTCCTGAAAGAGCTTCAAGTAAAAGAGATATTGGAGACAGCAGCAGACCTATGTTATTCAATTGGCATCTCTAGCACATATGAAGATCCACTTTAGTTAACAAGAAATTCACTAAAGCAAGTGATAAGCGAAAAAGACCTTTATAAACACTGCGAGACCCTCACAATGCACAATGCAAATTTGCACAATGCACTGCTGTCGATAGGCACACACTCAAGCCGAGCTAAAATAGTCATTAAATCTGGAAAGGCGATCCATTTGAAATTTTATCCAAATTTGACTAAACTTTTACAGATATCAAAAACAATCCCTGTAGGCACTGCCACTGTAGAAAGGAGCTTCAGTGCAATGAATCGAATTTTACCCTAGGCTCGGAATTTGTTAAATTCATCTAGCGACCTCATGCTTCTTTCGATGAAAGATATTCCAAAATCTCTTGATTTAGATGATGTTCTCAACCACTGGCCTCAGCAAAAGAAAAGAGCAATTCCTTTCTCTTAACTTGAGCGAGTATACTGCGTGAACCCAAATTTTGTGGCTTAAGAGAACTAACTATTTCACTGTTACTATAACTGATATTTGTTCTCTTAATGTCAGTGTTCTTAAATAGTATAATGCATTGCATTTAAGGCATTAATATTGTTTTGTTTGCTTAAAAGAATACAGAAATTTTTGTAAAAAGCAAAAACGACGACATGTGAAGTTATTCTGGCTCTTTTAAAACTACATTGGAAACTTTTAATCTAAAATTATTGGGGGGCAGTCGCCCCCTTGCCCCCCCCTAGTGTCTGCCACTGGTTATCATTATCATCAACAACACCATCATCGGTAGTTATCCTCATCATCAGTCATAATTATTTATCATCATCTTTAGCAGCAGGATCACCATCATCATAATCATCAGTCATTATCATCATCATCAGTCATGATTATCCATCATCAGTCATAATTATCCATCATCATCATCATCCATCAGCCTCAGTCATAATTATCCATGATCATCAGGTGCAATTATCCATCATCATTAGTCCTAATTATCCACCATAATCACCATCATCAATTTTTATCATCATAGTCAAGATCATTGCCATGATCAACCGCAGCAACATGACAATAGCAATATCACACCACAAGCAGTGTAGCGCCATCACTAAACTCCAGGTATTACTGGTCATATTCATAGATGTGTGGTGTTCATTGTGTTTATCTCTTCACCATAGATCCTGCAGCATGTGGCATAAATTTGTCCAGTAGACAACAAGTCACTACAGTTCCCCTGTAATCTTTGAACCTAAACTTAGTTATTCCTCTTTGGTATTAGGTTTGATGTCTAAATCAATACTAATGGTATTGTAATTTCTTTGTGGTTTCTATAATGCTTCTATTTAATATCTGATTAAAAGGGAAGAAAAATTACATCATGTCTGAAAAAGTAAATATTATGCCATACCAGCAAGACAGAAAAAACAGTTCAGGGGTTCTTTGCTAAACATGAACAAATGTTTTTCAAGGACAAGCCTGAGTTATATAGAATTTTCTTTTATAACTCCACATGGTGTCTCTGTTTGATTTTAGTAACCTAGACTTAAGGGTGTTTTTGTCATAAACATATAAGTTGTTTATCTCATAAGCAGGTTTTTTATTGATTTTACTAAAAAATACAAAAAATGAGTGACTAGCGGTTCTGTATGATGTGAGTAGTTATGAATAATTTATTTTCAATGAAGTGACCTGCTGGATCATACGTATGGGCAAGCTTGACGATAATCCATACACAATTGTTTTGTGAGTTTACTGGCTAGCCATGTATGTGTAATTGTTTTGTGGGTCTTTTGGTAAAAAATGTGTTCCTTGAAGTAGATGGGTGGGTTATACACTGTCAAGTTTCTTGTACTATTTCTGGAATCTGAGAAATTTGTGGACGCTGACACTTCAAAATGTGCATTTTCACACAGTATGTACAATGAAGAATAAAGTCCAGTTGTGTCCTTTTCCAGAGATGGCAGCAGTCCTGCAAGCATGGTTTGATGTCGTTGCAAAATGGAGTTGATGGAACAGAGTGATGCAAATTCATCACACTATCTGTTTCTGGATTCTGCCCACTGCAAGGAATCTAAAGCTACACAATAATGACAACAACAACATCACTCCATGGATCTGTGTCAACAAAGCTGTTTATTTGTGTATATGCCCAACAATGGATCCAGCCAGTTCATATGTACCAATATCTTTGACTTCATCTCTGCATGGATTAATCTGCCAAAACTCATCTATGCACGAATTCTTCTGTTGATGGATTTACCAATCCATGGATGAATTTGCAGATGGATTCATCCAGCCATGGGATAATCTACACAAGAATACATCTGTTTGTGGGTTTGTCTGCCTGTGGATGAATTTACCCATGTACAAAGGTACCAATAGATTCATCTCTGCATTTATTATCTATCAAAATTCATTGATGCATGAATTCATCTATTGATAGATTTACCAATCCATGAATGAATCTACCCATGAATACATCTGTAGACTTGTCTATCCAAGATGAATGTTACCATGGTCGTCTATGCATGTATTAGTGTACCCTTCAATCCTTGGATTAATGTATTTTCAAAACCACAATTGATTGGCTCATTTATAACAGGAGAGTCATCTATTCATGATCCATTTATCAGTATATCCGTGTATCAACTGACCCTTAGATGCATCTAAATACATGCATTAACAAGTGTATTGCTGACCAATTCATGAGAAGAAAGTGAAATGAAGATAAGATGACTAAAACACCTCAAAGAATATGATCTTGCTTTATATTAATATTATGCCACTGACAGTAAAAAAATACGTGGGAACATCTCTTAAAATGACCAGTGTAGAAGTTGAATAGACTCAAATATATTTTTATATATACATGAAAATATGGACAACAAAGCTATCCTAATTATTAACTAGAAAATACATGTTTTAAATTACCATAAAAATAGTTGCTTTGTACATATCAAAATAATTTAAATTTGCTATAAATAACAGCAAGTCGTTCCTTTGGCAATTACAACAGCTGAACTCGAAAATCTAACAATATTTAAATCCCAGAGAGATAATTTACGTTTTAAGTTTAGAAATTCTACTAATCTGGCTAATCATAAGCTATTTTCTGAGCTCACGTGGACCCTCAAGCATCCCATGAAATATAGCTGAGAAGATGTTTGAACATCAGCAGTAATTGACTTAAAATATATCTGCATTAATTTGTTTCACAAAAAACCTATTGTACAGTGTTCACATCTGTTTCTTTTCTTTTCCTTTCTTTTTTCTTTTTCTTATTATTCAAATAAGGGCTTTATGACCAGAAAGTACCATTTTTGATAAATGCACAATGGTGTTGTTAATTTTTTGCTTGTAACAAGCTTAAAGTCAAGTTGTAAATTTCATTCATGGAGGTGAATTTTGCACAGAGGAAAATCACAGCAGGTTTTGGGGTACAGATGATGGAACAAGAGCCTTATTGTGGTATAAGTCTCCTTTGTAGCCTGCTAATGATGTTTGCCATTAAAAAGAAAAAAAAGAGTTCTCAGTTCACTGATGCCCTTCGTTGTTCAATTTTAAAGTAAATGTTTTCTGAAATTCCTAAAAAGGCCAAACAAGGATACACCACTTTTATGCAGGTAATGTGGTATATTATTATTGCAATCTCATGATGCAGAAATGATTTGTCTTATTGCCAAATATCCTAAAGCATTTTGTAACTCATACCTTGAATATAAACTGGGTTTAAAAGTATTACAATTATTTGTAATGTCTTCTTCTCCAACAAGCTAAACAAAAGGGCAATCAGGTTAAAACTTTTTATATTTCACATAAAAGTCACCTAATTGCAAAAGTGGATTATAAGGATTGAATAATTAAGAATATTTGAATTATTTCTAAAAGGCCTTTTAGTCATCTGCTTTGTTTTGCATTGGCACAAAGAACAAAGGGAGAATTATAATTGTTCCCAGACCACCATAATTTATCACGACATACAAATGTCATGGCATCTCAAACACTGGCATTTAAGTGCAATTCATTCTAATCTTCTAGTAATGGCATCAATAACATTACAACAATATAAACGTACTACTTAGCTAGCAATACAGACAGTTTATCAGAGGTTAGCAAGCAAAAATCCAGTCTGTGAAAAAAGCTAACTGCCAGCAATCCTTTTTACCGTACTTAGGGCATATTTTTGCCCTAAACAATAGATTCTCCGTACGTCTTAGCAAACAAAGGGAAGGATCCTTGCACTTGTAAAACACAGAAATTATTGAATGAAGAGCAAAACTGAATGGTTTCTACAAGCGACATTTTTAACGAAATGCTGCTATCCTGCTATCTGTTGTGAGAGCTGTTAGCAGACTTCTTTGTCATGAAACCTGCCTTGTAATGGCTACCTTTAATGAGCCTCAGCAAGATACAATTATGTTCCTTCTCAAGTTGATTCTTATGACAAAATACAATAATTACAAACTGAGAAAATCTTAAGCAACATCCATTCTCTAACAAACCAATAACTAGGCTTTATTTAGATAGGCAAGCATAGGCAAAATGTGATCTTTAGCTTAACTCGGTACATTCTGCTCCATAGATGAAAGACCAGGGAACCAATGTAACTACTGTAGTTCTCCCAGCTTTCAATCTTCAGTTAGTTGACCAAGGGATAGGAGAGTTACCATTTCTGCTACAGATCTGGTAGCAGCTAGATACAGAGGACCATTATCCTCTGTTCGATAATGTGAAAAATGTTCAGAAAATCAAATTAACCAGCTCTATGTGCTATACATATAGATGTTGCTGACAATCTTAAAAAGGTTACCACAGTGGTAAATCTAGCCTGCTTTGTATTTGGTGCAACTGACATGTCAGTGGGGGTCCAGGGTTATTTAAACTACCCATTCTGAATCAATCTTACATTACTAGTGATGCAAGGATCTATAACAACTGTACAACAAACAAACAAACAATATTTAATAATAATGGATATCCCTTTGTTTACAGCCATTGGAAATTATTGAGATCCAGTCTTGGAGCTTAAGACGAAGACTTAATTTGAGACAAGTGGCCCGCTGTGAGGCCTATCTCGTTGATTAAATGGCTGAAATCGTTTACTAAGTATCTGATGTTCAATTCGTGTTAACTTTGGCTTCTTTTCGGTTTTTGCGTCTTCCAAGAGAATAAATTCATGGCATTTAGCTGGAATTGATGCAGTTGCTTTTGGTTTTGGCAAGAGCACTGGTTTCGCAGTCTTTGAAACTAAAGAGGTAGCAAAAGATATCAATGTCTTTTCTGCGTCTTCATCGAGATTGAACTTCTCTCCTAAGCGGAAGGGCTGTCCAGCAATTTTTGCTCCTAGCTTTCTAGTTGCATGATAAGGTGACTTGCTATCACTGTTTCTGTTAGCAACAGGCAAAGGGGTAGGTGGATTATACTCGTAAATTTCACGAACATCAATTCCACTTTCCTCAGTTAAGGTAGATGATTGAGGACGGAAGAGAGCAGGGCTTGCACTTGTGCATCGTCTTTGTAGGACAGTTTGTTCTGAGCGTCTCTCCCTGGCAGAAGCATGCCTAGCACTTCTCTGTTGTGACAGTGTCTTCCTTCTCCGTAACTCATTCCTTAATCCTGCACTTTTAATCCGATTGAAAACTGGATCATTATCATCATACAGGTCTTTATCAGCACTGTCATTATCAGCAAAAGATGGTGAATTGTAGATCTGTGCTCTACCAGGCAGCTTATGTGAGCATCTCTTCATAAACCTTGCTTGTGCTACTTCTTTGTCAAGATAATGGTCATGATGGCAAAGAGTATGCCTCTGAGGAGAACAAGGTGGGATACTTTGGAGGCCATTTTCCTGGTATATTTCATAATCAATTTTCAACTTATCAGTATCCACTGATCCTGATACCTGACTAACTGGAGAGCATGGACGTTGATAAATTGTAACAGATGGTGTCATACTTTGTTGATAATTTCCATCACTCATGTTTATTCTGCTAATGGTACTACCACTCATCACAGAACTTGCTGACAAACTTGGTCTTCTTTCTTGGTAATTATGATCTTGACTATAACCCTCAGTCCAATCTTGAGTCCTTTTTGATGGTTTTTTAAAAGCACTGACACAAAATTTCATCAGATCACCACACCCTTTCTTGCTGTTGTTCTGAGAGTGATCTGAACTCATTAAGTCACTTTCCTCAATGGATTTGGTTGGAGTACCATGCACTTTTTTTACTTGTTGATTACCAATCATGATATCTGAATGTTGTGATGGAATCCGTACTGCTTTTATTTCAGATTGCTTATTCTGAGGTATTTCTGTCTGATCTGAGACAATATTTCGTTTTGAAGTGATCCGTTGTTGTGTTTTTTCATGTGTTAACTTATTTTCTCTTTCATCGTTCCTTCTCTTTGCTAATGATAGAATAGACAAAGGGGCATTGCCTGTGTTGTATTTCACTCCTAATTCGTTTTGAATTTTGCTTACTGGTACAACCCGGGAAACTGGCACCACCTTTTTACGAGTAATTGGAACAGCTGGAGTAAAGTTTACTGTTTTTGTGACACGAGATGGAACTGTCTGATTTGCTTTCTTTCGTTTAACTATAAAAATGTGTGAATCATCATCACTTTCACCAATGTCATCATCTGAAGATGTACTGTTTGAGACTGCGAATGATGCAACAGACTCATCATCAAAGCCAACAATTGGATCAGTCTCATCATGTACCACAGGATGAAGATTAACACTTGATACCTCTGCAATAGTAGCCTGGCTAGTTTCTGTTTCAGCAGACGAAACATCGACGGCTTCAAAAGACTGGCATTTTTTGAAAGCATTAGTTAAATTTCCTTCGGACACTGAGGTTCGCTTGGCAGTCAAAATGTCAAGACTCTCTGCTTCTACTGTAAATATGTACCCACTTTCATTAGCCATTAAAATGTTTTCAGAAACAATTTCTAATGGTTCAATAAGTTCTAGTGTTGACTCAATTGAAGTACTTTGAGTTAATTTTGTTCTATTAAAAACTGAATCCTGTTCGTTTATTTCTGAAACTTTGCTTAATACAAGTGCTTTTGAACTAACCGACTTTCCACAATTCACACTTCCATCAGTCATGTCATCACAGATCTGATCTTTTAAAGATCCCATCACATCATCGTTGTATTGCATGCTTTCTGTGTTTAAATTCTCAGATTCCACATCTGACAATGTTACAAGCTCAGTCTGTGGCATCAAATCAATTTGCTCACCCAATCCCTCATTTTGACAGCCATCATCTTTCAATGTTTTTGCTTCCTCTTCTGTTTGCTTCGCTGCTTTCATCTTGTTTGTCTTTGTTTTCTTCTTCTTAGTCTGTGCACTTCTCTTCTTTTTTGTTGGCAATGGCTGTTGAGAGGATGTAGGCAAGCCAGGCATTGGTACTGAGCCCCCAACTGCTGCAAGAGATGGTGCTCTTGAACCTCTTCTTTTCTGAATTCTCTGAAGTTCTTCTCCACTTATTTTCATATTATCAAGCTTTTTTGAGATATCATGAGAAAATTTCAGTGACTGTGGTTGAGCTTGTGACAACATTTTGCTATTACTTTTCTGCTCAATGGTATTTCTGCCCTCTGCAAAGTTATCTTCTTTTTGCTTAACTTGAGCATGACTTGTCTCACTTTCACACATCAAGAGCATCTCTGATGTCTGAGGTTGACTCATAGTTATGTCTACACTAGGTGTTGGTGATGTTCCACAGTATGGTAAGTCAATATCAGACTCATCACCAGCTAATGATCCCTCCATGCTCTCATACACTGCTGTACTAGCAAAAGAAAACACACTAGAAGATGCTGTCGAGTTCTTTCGAGATAAATCTGCCAGTTCAAATTGATCTGTAATAATGTTTGTATATGAATCTCGTAGAAATGAAACATCAAGGTTCAGATAACTGTAAGGTACCAGGTAGTTTTCCATTGTTGTTTCATCCATGGGTGGCTGCTTTTTGAAATCAAATCGAACGTATGGATTTTCGTAAACCACAGAGTCATCATCTGAATCCGAGTGAGAGTCCTGGGCATCTAATATTCCATGCCTCTCTAAAATAGCAGAACTTAGGTAATAAATATGACTTTTAAACCCTAAGATGATATCTCGACTGGTATTAAGAAAAGATACTGCAGAGAGTGTATTGTCTAGTTGTATATCACATAAAAGTACTTTATCTCTATTCCATAGCTTTAAGAAACCATCAGCTCCTGCTGAACACATAATGAGTGCTTGGTTATCAAAGTCTACTGTTACAACTTTTGCAACATGTTCACGTTTTTGGGGTAGTGTCAAATGCTTTGAATGCCTAATATCAAACATTCCAACTATTCCACTTTCAAAACCAATACCTAAAAAATTATTCTTAACTCTCAAAGCTGATAAGTCATATGGCAACTTTGTACTAAAGCATTCTGTGAATGTTGATGCCTGTAATACATGGATATAATAGCAATCCTTGCCTTTAGAAAGTACAGTTAGGATGGCATTATCAAAATCAATCTGCAGTTTGCACAAAGCTCCATTTGTGATTTTAAAGTTTCTGTTTTTACCTTTCATTCTGTGAGTTTTAACAAAGACAATGGAGCCATTTTCCATTCCGCATAGTAATGGCCTGAAAGCATTGTTGAGTGGAATACCGCAATTACCAATTTCCGTGATGCCTTCAAAGTCTAAGACACACAGGCAGTTGCATTTACACTGATCGGCATCAGATTTAGTCAATTGAGAAGGTATTTCATTTGTATTCAGCTCATTACTTGCAACTAAAGCTCCTTGGCTTTTTTTCTCAAGCTCGTGGTTGCACAGCTGTGCCATCTTCCATGTTGCTATTCTACATGCTGGATCTGTTTTGCTTGTGTAGACCCACACATTCCAGTTATCAATAAGCAAGTACACTAAGCCACAAGCTAAGTCATATGCAAATGAAATAACCTCATGAAGTGGATCCAATGATGGAGGAGGCATAACTGTCGAAAGAGCTCGACCACTTCTTTTTGAAAATAATTTGAGACTACAGTCCTCATTGACTGCTACTACCCTATCAGACTTACCTGTGCTTTTGACCAAATTTAGTTTTTTTACTTGATAAGGCATCTGAGCCCATAAGCCACAAAGATAGTTTAAATCAATGACCTCCAATGATTTATTTGATGCACAATGTATATGGGTTGGATTTCTTAATCCCATCCAATGCACCCCTTCTGACAGTGCGCAGTAAGCATAGATCTCTTCCATAGTATCAAGGGACAACAGCTTGATATAGCCATCCAGGGATGAGGTAATAACAATCTGGCTGTCAGATGGGTGGATGAGCAACCCTGTCACCATCCTTGAGTGCGCAGAAAACGTATGTACTACCCCCCCTGTCACAGTACAGACATGAATGTCCCCACTCATACTTCCAACAGCAAGAAATTGACAGCTTGGGGAGAACACACAAGAGGTAGCGTGTGTTGCACTGACATTTTCGACCTTAAAAATGAATCTTCCATCCATATCATAGCACCATATTTCTTTTTCAAAAATACAATAAAGCCTGTCCATGATGTGATCGATTTCAACTTTTGATATATGGACATTTTCCGGTGTCTCAATCTCGCATTTAAGTAGAATACCATGACAAGATAACGTAGGCTTTTTCTTGTTAAAAACTTCTCCATATTTCCAAATTCTGATACAACTCTGACCTACAGCTACGAGCTCCCCTCGTAGTTCGTGAAGACAAATATAATGTGCAGCCGTCGAGTCGCAGTCTAATGAAAATGTCTCATGAAAATTTAAGTTTAAAACTTGTAATCGATATCCTTTCGACAATGCAAAATAGACATTATATTTTGAACAGTGAATCATTATTCGGACGGCATTAAACTCGTATGATTCAAAGTCCAAAATCCTCCGTGCTGTGTCTGTGGCAAAATTTTTTACCCATTTGTTGATTCCACGGGAATCGATTATTATATATTCACCAGTCTTGCTGTTAAAAGTAACACTTTGAATCTCGCAGCGTTTAGAGCGATGAAAATAGCTTCCTTTGTTAATAAATCCGTAACTAAATAATTGATAATTAGGACTAAGTGTAGCTGTAGGAAGATGGCAATCCATTTGTATCTAGCTGTACAGTGCAAGTCGCCGTATAAAGACGGGGAAATTAATGATAACATCTGCGAGACAAAAAATTATTGCTGCGCCATTATGGTAGCCATTATGATAAGCAAACGGTTGAAAATATAGCCTTAGAGACACGGTACTACTAAACAGCGGTAATATGTAGGAGGGCATTCCTGGATTGATGGGGCGGAGTCGTTGAAGCTGGGGGGGGCTGCAATTTGAATGAGGAAAACCAAGCGAAACAAAAAAGGCAAAGAAAAATCGAAGTTAAATTCTAACATTGGCAGTTATTTTGCCGGAGATAATCTCCACGAAACTTTGTGAAACGAACCTTGCGTCCAGGGTGCGGACCAAACTCGAGACCTTCTGTCATTTGGACAGAATGCTCTGACCGACGAGAAACCGTTTCTCAGCCAGTAAAAAGGCATAGAGGTCAGTACCTATGAATTTGAGAAGATTGTTTCATGCTGAGACAGCATCTTCAACAAATCTATCACGTGAAGGATATTCTCGTTAAGCTGTGATTGTTATATAATATTTACTGACTCTATTATCCACATATTAAATTTGACTGATTTTATCTCATCGCTATCCATACGCAAATAAGAGTATCGTTAATTCGTTCGTTGATAGTCAGTTTGATTTCATATCATTATTTGATTTTAAACCTTGTTGCATGAGTAGCGTTAGGCAGGAGAGAGATGCATTGATAAGAGAAATGAGAAGTACATTGGAGTCGATATCTGCACCTCATAAAATGTAACCAACATGGCCATTGTGTAAGATGGGTGGAGTAAATGATAGACGGTAACGTTGGATGCAAGATCTGGGCCTGGGAGCATGCAAAGACATCATTCTTGATAAGATCAACGTAAGATATGCTAATTGATTACCGAACAATATGATTTGATGGAAGTGAGGCGACAAGGGAAAATCTGAACAATCTTTGAACAATGTAGGTTGCCATATACATATACTTTCCTTTCTGACGTTTCATGTTCTGAAGAGTGTTAGACGAAAAAAGCTTTTAAGTATGATTTTAGCGCAATGTCGCAAATTTTCGAGGCGATTTATAAGGGAAAATGTAGATGAGGGAAAAAAAGAACAATGAAACACATTTTTGTTCGTTTGGAGTGATCTGAGAAGATACACATGGCGACAAAACCACTTACTGGAGCAACAGAGAAAATTTCGAAAGAAGGAGGGACAAAGTTTTAAGAATGTCCAACTCCCCATATGGTAGAAGACAAGAAAGAGGAAATTCCTCAGAGCAAGGGTACGTTATTGATTAAGCGACACCCGTTAGCTACAAGTGTTGATAAAAGTTGGGATAGCAAGTGGCAATTATTATTATTATGAATATTTTAAAAGGATATACATTTCAGTTTTTAAAAAAACTGCTATTAATATGTGTCCTTTTAAACCTAATAAGTTAAATAATAATAATAATATGTTACATTAACAGGTGAATAAGTAAAAGTTAAATTTAATTTACAATTTAATCAAAAACCTATAAATGTCTTGCGTACGAATTTACTTAAAAAATGAATTTACTTTGATTTCAAAATCATCTGCACTTTCTCTGATATATTTAGGAAGTGAATTGTATAGCCTAGCACCCGTAAAGAAAAATACATTCTTAGCAAACTCTAGTTTCACTTTTGATATTTGTATAAGAATGTCTCTGTTCCTTGTCCTCACATGTTCGTTGATCATAAAATAGTCTTTGAAGTTTAAACATATGGTTCCATTTAGACATTTTCTCACTAATAAAATAGCATGCTTATCGATTTCGTGTGTTAAGTCGCATGTCTTTGACTTCAATATAGAGGAGGCTTGTGCCTCTATGGATTTCGTGACTACAGATCTCAGCGTGTCTTTAGTGTTCCCACTTGTGCAAGCACAGAAACAGTCAAACAGTGGTGATTAGAGTGAGGAGAAGAAGCGGGTGATGATAGTAGAACTGACAGCACTCTGGGAAGACAAATTTGCTGATGTAGAGGATGAGAAGGAGGCAAGATACGAAGCGCTTGTGGCAGATTGTCGATAAAATGATTTAGGGGCAGATTGGTACCATTTGGTCACTGGGGCTCGAGGGCATATGGAGCAAAATTCTTCTGCTACACAATAGACTACTCACGTGATGACGTCATAAAAATCTATTTATGGTATTGATGGATTTTAAATAAATATTTCGAGAACATATCTCAAAATAATCCCAAATGTAAAATTTTACACAAACATTAAAAAATTATCAGAAAGATGCCAGATCGATTGTCATTTCATTTGCTATCAAAGCACTGTATTTTAAGCTTGGTTCCTGATTTCATGAACCGAGC
>JANTCA010047899.1:3078-18463 GCA_024741275.1 Chironex yamaguchii
TTGATTCCGTTATCTGTTATCTGAAGAGAAGTATGGTGATCACGAAGATACCGTGTGGCGTATCACAGGATGCGTTTCAATGTCAGAGACTTGGTTTTTCTATGTCCTGGCTGCGCGGTATTTAATCGCTTTTATGTCAGTTTCATTTAGTGTTGAGTGACAGTCGATTATTATTACACGTACTATCCAGTTTAAAATAAGTTAAATTACGATAGTTTACGATTTATAGGTACACTTAAGAACGTTGCACTTTTATTGGCTTTTGTTCGGTGCAAACCTTTACGTCAGCAAATATGCTAGGTTTACTTATTTTAATGTTGTTGATTTGACACAGTCCTCTGCTGTGATTAGACTACCGTTGCTTCATAGCCGTGCTTTTTTGCTGTTGAGCTCACAGGCACTAACTTACTGTGGCATGGGAAAGAAGCAAGTCTGGAGATGACTATAGCGCTAACATTTAAGGGAGCAGTCTGTGAGTAAAGGGGCTGTTCACATCCCGATTGCTTTGTCTAGTCGAGAAAAACATTGAAACTTTAGACGGAAAGCACGACGTTGCTATTAGTAATGGTTGTCTGCAATCTGTCCCATGATTAGAATCAGCTTTTGAGTGTAGATGAATTCATCCTTTCTTCCTTGAAGTAGCATCACGCTTCTGATGCAAAGCCCCTTATACAAAACCGGCGCATGATTACCGTAAAAGCTCTATTAAGCCCCCAGGAGGCTTATTTAACTTTTGAGGTCCTAGGGGAAGGGCTTAATAGAGAGAGGGGCTAATTTCAAATTTTTGCTTCAGAAGGGTGGCTTAATAGAGCTTTTACGGTATTTGCAACTTTATTGTTGTGTTTTTCGCATAACAAGACTCGAATTTCTTATCCATTGTGATTAAATCTGATGGTTCTTGTTTGACAAGATGCTACATTTACTTTCAATTTTTCTTGTGCTAATCGTTTTCAATATTATTTCTTATCCCTTTTCTCATTGGTTCTCTTTCGTTTCCCTGCTTACATTGGTAAGACGCTATTTCTACATGCTGCAGGTGTTTACGAATTCTTGTCCACTGCCCAACACCTTTCGCAATTTAAGATCTTTAGACGACTTGCTTCAGGGATTAATGCGACGGTCTGTATTTCATCGGCTACCTGCTCTTCTTCTGTCCAGTAATATTTTTCTGTTATTTAGCTTTTTACAGTAAACAAAATTTTCGTGGCAGATGTATTGTTCATTTTTTGTGCTTTTCCTTAGATTTATTTGTTCTCTTATCTATATACTTTAGGTCATATCAGTGTTGGCAATTTGAACAAGTACCTGCCCTTCATATTAAAAGAGATAGAAAGAAACCCAAAGCGGCAGTACCTTCTTTTGCATTCACTAAAAGAGGTAATACGTTGGTGATGTAGTTGATAATATTTGTATTTTTTATATGATTTTTATGATAATCATAAACTCATGATGATGATGCAGCAAAATAGTGCCACTTATGCTGTTACATTTACCGGTAGTTATAAATACTAATTCCATTTGGCAAAAGCAGCTTATCTTTATGCGCACAAGGTCGCTTTTGACATTATTTGTTGTTTTCGGGCTCTGAATTTTTATCCAATAAGTTGCCTTTGTCTATATGAATTTATGATAATTGGTGTTTAATCTTGATCGTTCAAAGAAGTCCGATTTTTGTAATTTCGTGCGTCGAAATTCCGTAATTTGTTAACTTTCTTGTAAACTTCATCATTTTTAGGTTATTTCTTGCCAGTCTGTCAATTCTGCAGCAGTCAACATGTTGCGTCCATTTTTGCCCTCAATTTGGTAGGTGCAATTTTTAGTTATCATAATACGTATAATTTGTAATGAAATCAAGTTGATTCTTGGTTTAGTGTATAAACACTTCATGATAGCCCGGGCTGTCTCGCGTTGATATTTTCGCAGCTGTTATTTTGAGTTCGAAAATGTGATTGATAGAATGTAATTGGAATTTGTACATATCAGGGACATGTAAGAAGTCTTTACTCAGAGCTCGAATCTACGTCCAGTCGTGAAAAATATGCCATTTCGAATCTTCTAGTCTAGTCTTTCACGAAAATAAACTCTTTTGCCTACGAACAGGTATTTTTCAAGTTTTTGGTGAAAAACTGCAGCATTTTAGCGAATATGTTCTTTAATTTATGAATACCAAGTGGCATGACTGATTAAATCCTATTTTTATGTTGAGGAGTCTGATATGTGTCTTTGTGAAAAAATTGGCTTGGGGAACTCTTGGAGTAACAAAGTGCGTGGCAAATGGATCTAATAACGTTTTAGCATTCGTTGCGTTATGGAAACGCGAAGTCTATAGTTTATTGTCTAATGCAGTAGTAGCGAAAATGTTTTAAAAGCTAGGATAAATAATAAGGTTGATGGATTGGGATGATCAGCAGCGTCAAAATCTGGAACGGGAAGTGTCCAGAGAAGCGTGCGTATATATAGTTCAAGGATGAAGATATACGGCTGACACATGATACGTTATTCATTTCGTGGCTTCATTTGTCGTAAACATGATGTGATCATGTAGTCTATATTTAGTTTATTTGAACTACATTGATGCACGGGTGGAACACCTGGACAATTAGCAAAGATTAGGGCTCGGTCAGAGGGTTTCAAGATGTGGTACAATCGAAAAATGCTTAAGGTGTCATATGCTGCAGGGTAGACCAAACAGGATATCCTGCGAATGGCATCTGCGGAGAGGGAGCTCTTTGGAAACAATAAAAAATTTGTTATTTCACAGGGCACGCACTTTGACAAAAAGAGAATATGTGTAATAATTCGTAAATAAACCGGGGAAAACTGTTCGACTAGAATATTAAATTGCAAAATTTCAGAATGTTAAGCAAATCACTAAGTTTCTTCGCTTTACTAAATTGTCCTTCATTCTGTGATTATGCCCACCAATACAAATGAGAAAGTCATAGGTAATTAAAAGTTTGACATTTTGAGGCTGAAGGTACGCGGTAGTTGTATTTAGAAAAACGATAAGGAATGTCATTTGGACAGAGCGTTTGTTTCAAGAAATATGGAGCAATGACCATACCTTGAAACGTATACAAGGAATGGTACTAGACAGCATTGCATAGCAGTTCAACTCGCTCTCCTTTTGCGACAGATCAGGGAACAATAGCCGAATGCTGACGTAACTGAATAATTGTAATCTCTTCATAAAGATTTTTTTTCCTGCTAGTGGAGCAATTACGATGAGAAGTGCCTTTATAATATGGAACACTTAGCGTACACAGTAGGTACCCCCTTATTGGACCAATGGGTTGCAGTTAGTACCCAGAAGCTCAAGTATAGTAAGCTACGACGGAAGTATCATTTTCTATTGGTTTTTTTTTCGTTCAGGTCACTTTTATTTGCTCATTCTGAAAGTAGCGAAGAGGGAACAAGAAATGTTGTCGCTGAATGTCTTGGAAAGTTGACTTTGATTGACCCATCCAGTCTCCTTCCACAGTTGCAGGTTACATTAATAGTTTTTATGTAATTTTTTCATCGCAAACAGCTGACCTGATTTAAGCTGGATTCACAAATAGAGCATTGTGCTTAAAAACCTATGATCTGTTAACACTAAACGCGTTTATTCAAGTAACTATGGTTTCGGGTAAGATGACATCTTATGTGCTGTCGCTCATCAAAATCTTTTTATTTTTGGTATTTGTAAACAAGGATGGACGAAAAGCATCCGACGTTGGTATAGACAATATGGCAGTTCGAAAGAGAGCAAGGGCTTAGGTTTTGTTTCCTTGTGTCTTTGTGTATAATCTTTCAAAATATCTTCTTACTTTGCTGTATGAATTGATGTGAACAACATGTTATTTTGCGATTTAGTCACGTAAAACTTAATAGGCCATAAACTGTTCTATATAAAACTGAGATGTAGAGGGCAACGCATTCCAGAATGCTACTGAGGCGCTCATTATAAGTCAGTTTAGACAGAATGTATGTTGACCATCTTTTTGAAATGATGGATGTGGTTCGACGGTGACAATGTTCTGTTTTGTTTAACGTCTTACAATCTTCATTGTTGAACATTCAGCATCAGTTCGAAGTTATTAGACACCTGTGATTCAGGCACGCCATGTATCCCGATCATACAAAATATCTTCCTGGAGGCAATTGACAACTGTGCACAGCGTATGTGTTTATGTAAGTGAAGATTGCCCTCCTTTAGTATGGCAGGGAAAATTGCTTAGATCAGAGAGTAATTTATTGCAATGCCTAGTAGGAACAATATAATGCCAGAATATTGATTAAATGCACATGAGTTTAAGGTTGCGTTAATAAGGTTGAAAAAATTTAGCTTTTTATTTCTCTATCGTTGCGTAGGAACATTTATCATCCCCATCGGCAAATATTCGGAGCACGGTTATAACAGCCTTCAAGTTCACCATAACGGATCAGGTAAACAGATCTTAATTGCTTGGGTATCATTTGCCGGTGTTTGTTCGTCTTTTCTTGAATTTTGTTGCCAGCTTCAGGCAAAACCGTTCTCTGCAAGCGCATATACAGTTGAGGAAAGTATACATGGCTATCTGATGATTTATACATTTACTTGATGAAACAGCTTAAATCCATATACGATACTATAACACGATAAACATCATTTGTATGCTTCAGTTGTAGTTGAGCACTAGTGTTGACTTGGCCACTCTGTTTACTATCATACTGCTTTTGAGATTTCCTCCCTACCACGTTGATAACGCTTTCCAATGCTCATACGAGCATCGACGTAGTTGTTTATTACGCATCAATATAAACATTAATTTACTAATTCATTCATTAAATAAGCATAAATTTTCCCAAGCGTTTTGTTTATCTTACTGTCCGTCTGGTCACTCATTTGATCACGTCACCTCTTTTTGTCTGTTCGACTACCTCAGTCGTTCACATGTTCCCAGTTTCGCCCTTAGTTGATTAACGTCCTGTTCTTTTTTGTGAAATCTAGTTATGTAAAACAAATTGCTCAAACGTAACATTGTCTCTCCATGTCTCGCCTCCAGGTGTTTTCTTTATTATTTCTGCTGCGGTGTTATTTGTTCTGTTGATTATTTCAGGAGGAAATTTGAAGTCCCACCCAGACTGACTCAATGCTCGGTCTATTCCAAAATCCTATTATCCATCTGCCAAGTTGCGTACTCGTTAGGTGATAGAACCCAAGTTATATCATACTTACAATACTTTATCTACCCTATCCTGTAGCCTCAGCAGATCGACGGCCTCTTGAAAGATTGTATTGCCTGCTTCCTGAAGCATATTACAGATCCAGATTTGGTAACGTATACATATTCTGATAAATTTCTAATCTTAGGAAGCATCTTACTTTTGTTGCAACTGGGCCCCATAAAGTATTATATGTTGCTTAGTAATTTTGCCAATTTTGCTTTTTGCACCAGCTATTACAGTGATTATATGTCGTTTTTAAAAAAATGTATGTGAAGTTGTTTTCAGTTTTATACGTGCTCCTTCCTAATTTACTAACAATTAAAAGTGATAGCAGCTGCAGTTTTGAGAATTTTCTGTTTACCTTTTTGTGTCTGCTAAAATAAAGAAAATCGCTTCTTCAGTAAGCTTGCATTCTCGAGGTGGAGACGGTATATATGTAAAAAGAAACTTGAATACATAAATACATGGTAGCTTGCCGGTTTCTAGTTGTATAGCTTGTGTCTGTTTTGTTGAAGCCCAGTTTGAAGTGAACCATAAACCGATTTGCTGTCACGAGTTGATTACATACATTCGTATGTAAGAAAGAAACTTTTTTGGCTGTTTGAAGTAACTTCATCTCTCTCTCTTTTTCCTTAATGTTCTAGAACGTTCGACGAGTGTCATTGGTAACGTTTAATTCAGCAGCTCATAACAAGCCGTCCTTCATACGGGACCTTTTGGGGGATATTTTGCCCCATTTGTACAATGAGACTAAAGTTAGGGTAGGCCTGATATTTTCTACCTTCTTATATTGTTGTATTTGCTTTGTAATCTGTGGTGGCTTCGTAGGGTCTAGTTCACTTTTGACTAATACGTTTTAGTAGGGGGGAAGCTGTAGTAGATTGAAATCTTTCAGAAAAGTGCTTCTTGATTGATTTTATTTCCATTATTGAATTTTAAATAACGTAAGTCTGGTGTTGCCACATGGCTTACGTAGGTCTAGTTTCTGATCAACTATCGAGCGGACTGTTAGGTACCATAGTTTTAATCTTCAAATCTCTTTGTTTTGTAGAAAGAGCTTATACGAGAGGTAGAAATGGGTCCATTTAAACATACAGTTGATGATGGTCTTGACATAAGAAAGGTCAGTGATGTCTTGTATATTCTTGTAGGGCAAATTGCCTTCTTGTACTTAGAGTGAAATTTAAGGACAAGTAAAACACGTATTTATTATTGTTATGTTTGTTATATAGTTTATAAAGATTCGTCATAACAGTATCCTAAATAGGTTGAACTGTAAACCTATGCTTGGTAATCTTACAGTTTATACCGGCAATGATACATTCTCACGGCAAAGCTGATATTAATCATAGTTACGTGATCATCGTAGTCAGCTTCACCCACAGTCCAACAGTTAAACCACTGGTTAGATCAATTAGACATTTAAATGTTAACATGTGGCAGGTATTCTCTTTGATTGTGTTAAAGATGTGTTGCAAGTTTTGTTTCCTATAAAACTAACAGATCGGCACAAACTACAAACTGAGACAGAAATTGAAACGGTTTTAAAAAACTGTGGTCGGTGTATAGATAAAATCTTGACCACTCGACATCAACGCAGCGTTTTGGTTAGTGTTGAATTGTACTGTTAAAATAAGATGATATCTTATAATTTTAAGTTTATTTGATGCGCGAACCAAAGTAGCAGATTGTATTTTATGTTTGCTGATAATTGATTTTGTTTTTGTAATCTTTGCATTGCTGTGGATTGTCGTTACAGGCAGCTTTTGAGTGTATGTACACGTTGTTGGATTCCTGTTTGGATCGACTTGACATCTTCGAGTTTCTCAATCATGTTGAGGATGGGTTGAAAGATCACTATGATATAAAAGTAAGACTTATTTTGGTTTGTTTAAAACGATTTATTTATTGACTACTTGATTTACTTACATTTTGTGTATATTACAGTTGCATGGTGTTGATAAGTAACCATGTCACTAACGTAATTAAACTATTGCTAGCTTGATGGACACCGTGACTTACTGAAATCAAAGTTCATTTAAAGAATGGTATTGTGTGCGAGTACTTTTATCAGGAAACAAGACACAAACCCTTAAAGTGTAGACTTGTAAGTTCTTGCTCGCCATTTGTATAAATCCGAGGTGTTGAAGAAGTACACAATATGAACTGATTTTACAACAGGAGGATAGGTGAAATAACCCTGCCCCCATTTGATTGTCACATAGAAGAGGAAGGTGAAACCAATGGTACACTCCTAATACAAGTTGGAAAAACTAAAAAGAAATCATTACCCCCTTTAATTGGTTGCATTGTAAAAGGTGATGACATATATATATTGCTTTTAAATAGTTTTTCAGTTGTGGAATATTAGGACCCTGTTGCTTGGATAACTATAATATAAGTCAATCGTAACAATCATTTTGGGAACTTTAAGGAAAAAAGAAGTCAAACTTCCTGCCTGTTTAAAGTTCTGAATACTCAGATGTTCTTTCTCCTAAAGAATATATTGATTGTTGACTAGCTATAGTGATGTTCTGTAAACCAATCAACACTTCTACATGCAGGCTTAAAGTGATCTCTATGAGTAGTAGCGTCTTGGATGAGTTAGATATTGATATAACCACAACAAAATTGTAAAAGAGAGTCTTTTTTTGTTTATACCTAGATGCTCACATATCTGATGCTGGTGAGGTTAGCAAGCCTGTGTCCAAATGCCTTACTACAGCGTGAGTAATTGTTTATGTGCCTTATTGTCGCGTCTTGTGTTTACAGTTTTATTACGACATGTTTATGCATGTGTCCAAATTCAACCATTTGACCGTAGCCTTAGCCTATGAACTGTCATCTTACTGTTGTGAACGTAAATTAAACTGTTCTCATCTAAATGTTAATGTGCGCTATCCAGGCATCAAAAAGCAGTAGATGATCTTTAAAAACTGGTGAAAATTTTAAAAGACGAGTGAGGGGAATTTGAATTGAGTGACAATATACACTATGTTGGTTGAAATTTGTGTGGAAGAAACTCGTTTTAGACCTACACAAATGTGTGGTATTTGGCCATAAAGTACCGCCCCCTCGCCTCCTTTCGGCCATTTAACGACGATGCGTGGTGTCGTCGTTCTCGAATCTTTTGCTGCTTTCAATTTTAGTCAAATCAACTGTGAAAAAAATTTTTGATCCCTGGCTATGGAGTACTATGTTTTGGAAACCATGGCCTTAAATAGTTGCTAATTTGCAGTATCAGGTTAGACCTTCTGGCTGCATAGTGTTCTGGAGCCAAACTTTTCTTTCGCTTATACAGTTTTTATAGTGACAGACATCTTTGTGGCATTATTTACCTCATTTGAAGTGTTGTCGTTTATGACTTTAATTTTACAGTCGTCCCACACTCTGTCGCCATTTTTAGATTTAGACCGAATCGCTGAACCATTGCGTTCTACTGTACAAGCAAAAGTGAAAGCAAATTCGGTGAAACAAGAATATGAAAAGCAGGACGAGCTAAAACGATCAGCTTTAAGAGCTGTGGTTGCTCTACAACAAATTCCAGACGCAGGTAAAAAAAGAACATTAACTGTTCATTTTAATTGATATGCTTTCTAGGTTATCAGATAATTCCTTCTCTTATCTCATCTTACCGCGTCTTACCTCCTCTTACCTCCACTTACCTCCTACAACCTTCTATTACCTCCTTCTCTTAACTCCTTTTACCTCTTACTACGTCTTACCTACACTTACCTCCTTTCCTTCTTCTCTCACCTCTTCTTCTCTTACCTCCTCTTCTTCTCTTACCTCCTCTTCTTCTAGTACTTCCTTCAATTATTTCCTACAACCTCCTACAAACCCCATTCTATTGCCTCCTCTTTTCTCCTTCTCTTTCTTCTTTCTCTTACCTCGTTTTTCCCCTCCTTCTCTTAACTCCTCTTTCCTCCTCTTACTACCTTTTACTTCGTTCTCTAACTTCCTTGTCTTGCCTCTTATTATCGTTGTTGCACTCTTGGTATTGGTCAGTGTGAATATTGATTGTTGATAAACGGAGTTATCTTTCTTTGTCACAGTTGTAAACGCGCAAGGTTTCTTTGTGATTCTATCCAACTTGATCATAGTCACTTCTACAGTCTTGTGCTATACAACATGTCATCATATTTGAAAATTGAATTCAAGTTATCAATTTTTCATGATCAGAAGAGGGCCAAAGGCATCCATTCTTACTTGGCAGGTACAAGGTATTCTTTTACTAATTACTTGAAAGATTCGTTACCGGTTCGTGCACAGTGAAAAATAAATACCTAGCGTCAGTTTGCTTTACCTACAAACATCCATTTTTGTATACGCAAATTGGTGATGGGCATAAAACTGAACGTATAATCAAGTTCGATACATCCCCTCCTGGTCAGAGAAGACATAAACTCGTTCGTTCACTGCATTCCCACTATTGAATAACTTAAAGAACAAAGGACTTCTCATCTCTTCGACTCCGTCTTGAATGCGTTTCTCTATAAGGAATCCTGAATGTGGCTTATAATAGTATAGTACCTTATGCTAGAATATAGCCAATAAAATATATAATTTGTAACTTCGTCACCCTTTTGAAGCGGAGAACGATACAGCCACGAATCTTCGACCTATAGGGCAAATACAGCGGCTAAGTTTCGGTCTTATTTATTGCCGTTAAATATTTGTATGCAGGCAAAGCGTACCTTATTGACAATGATTGGAGCATTTCAGGACATACTTGAACTAGTTTATCTTAATACGAAGAATGATAGGGCCATCATATTAGAGTCAACAAAAAATTCTTCGTTTTTTACATTTCCTTTTGTCTGTTTGACACTTGTATTGGCCAGTTTCGATCCATATTTCTCCTCTAAAGGCTGTCATGTAACCATATTTAACTTTCTGGCGATTCATACTTTGAAGAGTGTCAGACGAAAATAACTTTGAAGTATGTTTTAGCTCAGTGTCCGAATTTTTCAAGCCAATTTTGAAGTTTTGTATGATAAAAAGACTGTTCAAATTATGAGGCTCTTATAGTGCTGTTCAATTCAGTAATACGATCTTGCTTGTATCAACGCCTTCTTCATAACTGTGTTAACTTCTAGTCACTGCGGATTCATTTTTTCAGACTTGTTCTGAACGTGAGTCAGCAGCAACAGTAATGCTTAAAATGCCTATTTGGTATCAGAAGGAGTCTAATATGTTGCTAGTGATATTCTACATTTAGTGAAACTGAGCATTATCAGTTCGCACCACAAGTTCCGAATAATCAAGTGCCATCTCTGGGTTATGGCATGTCACTTATCTGTCTCTTCAGACTTGCTCTAAGTAGCTCGATGTGATTAAGGTTTACTTATTTAGTGCATATGGCTTTCATGCATGCGTGCAACAAACCCTGGGTTAAGGAGACCTTCTTGTAGTTACCAAACGACTAGACCTCGTGGTTTTGATGATCTATCATCTTCGCATGACTAAGGCCTTGATGGTCGAAAATTCAGGGATGGATCGTTCTCCTCTCTAAAAAGACAATAAAGTTAATTTTTACATTTCATTTGTTATACTATTTCCCAATGGCACTGTTATTGTGAGAGTAATGGTATTATAGTCTTTATAACACGTCATGCGGAGAAACACTTACATATTCTTAGAGTTGTACAGATTATTAATTATATCCTAAACCCTCTTATACTAAAGGGAATTATGAAGCTATAATCGTTAAATTGAATATTGTCTTCTCTTAAAATTAAGAATTAAGTTAGGTAGAGATAAGAATCCAAGGCGAATACATATCCATTTAACTTTACATCACATTTGTGACATGAAGATAAGGTCGGTCTTTTGGCTGGACTTGGAAATCGTTTCCCAGTCTTTTGGTTATAGAACGTTCCCGACGAGGATACAATTAGTTCCGGTCCAAAGTTGGGTGGAGTGTGTCCTTTAGTACACTTAAAAGCATTGACGTACTTTTTAAAGACCAATGCCATTGATAAAATTAATTGTTCGTTAATGTAACAGATCACAAAGTAGACAACAGCAGCATGCTGCCATCATGCCATAGATGCAACCATCGAGACCACTTACTGTCTGCTCCGATTGCTGTGATGGCATTGTTTCGTAGTCATAATTATACATGTAGTACGTTTGGTGACCGTCCGGTAGACTCTGAGGCTGAGTAGTTGTAGCAGATTCTCTTTGTACATATGCATAAGGTGGAGGGGGCTGCCCAGATGGTGGACCATACTGCCAGCCCTCAGTTCCATTTTGGTCAGGTTTGACGGAATATGGCGGAGGTCTTTGCATTGTTATGATTGGATTTCGTAACTCCACTTTGAAAGTCGGTACTTACACAATCAGTCTATCAAGATTTGAATGTGTATACTGCAGTGAATGTTCCTATTTCTTCATCGCAGATGTAACAAATGTCGCACTAATATATCCATTAAAAAGTTTTGGTGGCATGTGAACGTTTAATGAATCCCTCCGAGTCTTGATTGCGTTTAACACTATTGGGTTAGAAATAAGGATGTGTCTCGGCGATCTTTTATTGTGTAAAATATTTCATTGCAGCGGTAGCCTCTTCTGAAATGCCATCCTTGATCACTAATTTGTTAGCAGATTTGGCACCTCCGTGTGTTTTGATTGCGGTACAAAATAACGTATTTTTTCGTCGCACTTACCCTCTGCCTCATCTTTATAAGAACAAATGGATATCTATTTTCGTTTGCTATCCTTTGTCTTTCGTTTGTTCTCGATAACCAACGGATGAGATACTAACTGTCCAATTTACAGGCATTGGCTATTTACGCTGTCGTTATCAGTAATGAGGACGTAGGACTCGCTCCAAGTTGCTTAAAGCAATTTCATGGTTCCACAGTTTTGCTGAGATTATAGCCAGTCAACAACGGGCATCATATCTTTTCTTGCTGTAGCCTTACTTTGTGAGGTTCAACGTCTGGCGATTTGTAGTGTCTTATTTCTTATGTAGCCAACATTGATTTCATTTGGTTTTAAGATCCTCGTATAGCTGAATGCATAATACCATTCAGTTTAATTCATTATCAATTTAATTTCTGACTGCGTCTATTGGATTACCCATGTCAGTGTATCAATGCAAGCTCGGAATAAGCCAAATTTTAATGAAACAAATTGTAGGTATACATATTGAATATTGGAAAAATATATTTCAAAGTGTCACTCGTCTGACACCATTTATATTAAACAAAGATTAATGGTTCGAAAATGTGATCATTAAAATGTGGTGCTACTTGGAATGCATGGCACTGGTGTTTTAAGATTTAATACGATCTTCCTAACGTCAGCATATTAACAGATGGGATTATTCGTGAACTTCAATTATTCTACATTGCCTTGCCGCAACATTGTTCAGTCTGTTTGTATCTATTGTATTAATTATAGATCATATTTAGCACATTGCTGCATTTGTGCTCAGAGTTAGACGTTTGCATTTATTAAATAGTGAGCCTGTCTGCTCAGAATTTTTTTTCAGTGCCTTGTTTCTCAATTAGAATGTACGTTCTGGTAACAAGTTCACACATAGTAGTCACTGCGTGGTTTTCGGACACGTTTCCTCTTTTGTCTACTGTTTTGGAACCATGTGTACTTGACTATATCAATTTTGCTTTGCACTTTTAAACTTGCTTATCCATTAACTCATTCTTTTTTTCTTTTCTCTCGTTTTCTCTTTCCATTTTTCTTCTTTCCTTGTCTATTTCTTTTGCTTTTTGGATAAAGATAACAACTACTTATGTCGTCGATTGTTGACACAATGCGTATTTGTGTTTGTGTACGTTGTTCACATAGTGCTACTAGACGCTATTATCTCAGAGTTAAAGCAACAGATTGTTAGTGATTTTATCAATTGAAGCACCGTCGACTATCCCTTGTGGAACAGAAAATAACTTACTCCCTTTTATGTTTCGTTGATTCTCCTTAAAGTCACAATCTGTCTTACTGTCAATTGGCGTTTTGCAGCAGTTTGTAGGTGAGCATGGTGTCCAACTCTGAATTTTCCGTGGAGGAAATTTGATTGTGCTATGTTTATTTGGTTTAAATTTTCTTTCTCTGACTAGGTACGTTGTGACTGTTTATCGCTTATTAATTTTTATTTGTTCTTCTTAGATGTGAATCCAATGCTTAATGACTTCATCGCTCAAATCAAGTCAAATGCTGATTTGGCCAGCATGTACGAGTCAGTCCAACGTGATCCGTCTGCAGCTACAGTTGAGACGATGGATACTAGTCCATGACGAGTCTTTATGTTCTTCCGTATGGTTCAGTGAAAGTTATGTTAGCTATTCTACGAAAAGGAATGGACAAAACAAGACCTAAGGTGCCGGGCTGTGTTGAGAGCAAGAAGGATTTCCAAGCCACTTTGATACGACATGTTTCTCCTAAAAGAGCCCGAATTTTAGGATGCTGTTTCTCTTCCATTTTGTAAAGCTGTTCGGTATCACAAAAAAGGGTGGATTTAAGGCAGCATGGTATTTGTCCACTTGAACTTAACAGAACTGATTTTCCAAGTTGTTACTTTTAGACTTTACGTCAGTTATGGCTTGCAATAGAGATTGCTTTAAGGAAATGACATGTGGCTTGTATCTTGTCTTCTTTCTCTGCCTCTTCTTGACAACATGACGACATTAAAACCAACAGAAATAATATGGATATAGGGGACTGTGATAGAAATGATGAAGTTTATGCGAGTCGTTGCCATGAAAACTTTGATAAATCATTATTCAGCTATTATTCAGACATAAATAGGGTTTATCTCAGACAAATAATTGTTAGTGAATATTCCACGGAAGATGCTGATACGTTCCTGAGGCAGCGTTACCGTCATCAATAAAAGTTGACAAAATCCTGCCCTTGCAATGTTTTGTCTATTCTACTGTCTTCTCGGTACATAAAAACCTTCAATTAGTGGCTGTTGATTTTGCTTTGTTTCGCTAAGCGTCAACATGACATTCGTAAGGTTTTAGATACCAGTGTATTTTCATGACTTATCCATTAAAACATGAAAGGTTTGTGAACAGGAATGGATCTAATCTGATTGTCTTGTTTGTACATAGTATGAAAAAGTGATCTTTATGCCTGTTGGTGGATTACAGCTCGTTTATAATAGTCGAATGGGAGGTCCGGCGAGTTTTTATCTTAGCCTTAAGTGTTTAAGCCCCCAAAAATTGTCTTTAATGATGTCTTGACGATACACCGCCACGTTTATAACCGCACAGTGCGGATTTTCTGCGATACACGTAGTACGACCTCCGTCTATATCTGTTCTCTCGGTACCAAAACAAATTAATTTGTCATCTGTACTCTACGAGCTGAAAAACAATTTTATATCCGAATAGATCTTGAATATTCAGACAATTCTGCGTGAACTGCTGTCTGTGACCCTTTGGCGGTTTTGCTAAGTTTAGTCTTTCTTATTTTGGAAACAAGAGATGAATATTTGTAGTTACAGCCTAGACAATTATTAAAGATTTTTGTCAAAAAGCTGCCGGGGGGTTCAGTCCCCTCCCACAAAGACCCAGTAGCTCCCCTAGCCGTCAAGTCCCCACATTTTCGGCGTACGTGTCCTCACATGGTTTCAGCCCTAAATTTCCGTTCACAGCAAAAACAGTTGTAACTAAATAATTGGTATCAACATTACAAGGAAGCAGTGTCACTTTTTGGGTACTAAAACCAGAGAAAAATGATCAACAATTCTTGTATTAATACGGGTAGAAGTTAGCAATAAATATCTCAGCTATTGACTGTTTCGCTCACTCTTGCTGCTGTCATTATTTGTCTTGAATACATTCCTTATCAGCCGCGAGATCTGGTCATACTTTTGTATTATGCTTATTATGATTTTCCTGTTATTTAAGAATTGCTTTTTATGGCCATTATGATCAAATTTGAAAGAGTTTCAGTCGAAAATCAGTCCCTCGCTAAAAGCAAGAGAGTAAAGGGGATTTGTAGCATTGATTAAAATGTCTGGTCCACCGGAAAAAGAAAGGACACTTATATAGCTCTTCTCTAGAAGTAGTTGCACCAGTTCAGTTGGAAACAATCCTGAAAAATACTTAAAAAACTGGATCAAATTTACCGTTGAAGAATTGGACACACAATGCCAAATTGCATTATTTCATTTGCCTCGGTTGTGCTGCAGCAGAAGGAAACGTCACAGAATCTGATAAAT
>JANTCA010047910.1:0-18455 GCA_024741275.1 Chironex yamaguchii
CTACTATTACGAAATAGGCATAACACAGATCGTACGATCTACCCACGCGTCCCATGAATGTTTCCTAAGATAAACAAAATAAGTGTGCCTTATGAAATATTGTACTTTGCCTTTTGGCGTTCCATGCCTCGTAACAATTTTGAATTTGTCTGGTTGTGAAGCTGCTCGGGCATATTTCTTTGTCAGGGTCTTTTTCATTCTGCTTGCCTTTGGCATCCTGAAGAATATATCACAGAATATTTTCAAGCATTAACTACACTACAAGATGGTACAGCATGTGGTCTGATGAACCTACTGCTCAAACAAAGTTAGTGTACAAGATAAAAGTTAGGAATTGAGCATGATTTGGGTTTTGTCTGATGATGTGTAGTCTGTCTGTGTTTGTTTGTTGACAATTATTCAATACTAAAAGCTCGTGACAAACCAGAATCTTTACAATTGTGCAAAAGCACATGTAGGGAGGTACTAGTTGCTGAAAGAAATTCTGACCGTAAAATGTGATCGAGCTTGGTAAAAGAACGATTGAAAGAATAATACATGAAAAATAAATCGACTACAAATAAAAAACATAAAAAAACACTTTGCCCTCTCTTTCATATACTCTGTCTACCAAAATTCAATTTTTCCAATTCAATTTTCTTACCATAAGTAATCATGTTAACATTCTTATCCTCGACCACAGTACTTTTGATTTCGTCTCACTTCATTTCAAAATATCCCTTACTAGAAGCATTCTGAGAGCGCAAACCTCTGATCCCAGTATTATTATTCTGTTAAAAGAGGTTTTCCCTGCATGAATTCCTTGTCTTTTGCTCAGAGAGGGGTGCAAGGGGAGGTGCTTGAGTTTGCTTGTGTACAAAATGGATTTAATTTCACAACTTCTCGCCTTCAAAGCTGCAAAATGCTATTTTGGGTAGTATTTTGCTTGTTAATCCCACAGTGATAACAATAAAAGAGGATCTCTTTGTCTTCTTTTGTATTGTTGGCTTATCTTTTAGTAGCACTGCAAAGATTTCATTCCTGGATCCAGACAGGGATCCAGACAGGGATCCAGACAGGGATCCAGACAGGGATCCAGACAGGGATCCAGACAGGGATCCAGCGCACTGCCAAAAATTAATCATGTATAATTTAACCCATTCTCTTTAGCCAAATCAGTTTTAACCACAACGCTTAGCCTCGTTTTCATGCCGTTTGTTTATGTAGTGTAATAATTCTTTCTTTCCCTTTACAGTGAATGCTGAAGAGAGTCGCCAAGGACAGCGTGATCTGACAATGGCACTTTTACCAGGGATGTTCAAAGCGAATCTATAGGTATGTATCTTTTATGGTCAGTGTTCATATGGTTATTAGTTCATGGTTGGCATAATTTGGCAATTATCTTTGACTTCGATGGAGACTCTAAGAAATGTTTATTATCAGGTTACAGGTGAATGAGGTGTAGCTGTTACGAACTGGGGTGGGATTGGCAGTTGAGGAAAACTTCTTTTGTGGCCCTGCCCATTTTGTCCCCAGAAAATATCCATTTGTACACGCAAAGAATTGATATTTTATGACTTTACGTTCTCATTACTTGTTTAAATAGCCTTGAATTCCACCAGACGTTTCACAGACAGCACAACAGTTTCTATATCCCCAACAGTGTTCACTCCTAGTATGACTATCTACAAAGGTTTGCACGTTTCATCTAATGTCTGATGGTCACCTTTTCTATCGGACTTGCTCGTTTCATCAATCTTATGTTCTTTCGAACAATGTGTTACTACTTGGTACAAGACAATATAGCGACGAGCAAGATTGTTAAGCGAGCACAGAATTTATTCGAACTACAGACAGACAGAATCGATATCCGTGGTCAATGTTCAGACATATATTATACGGTTAAGTTTCATATCCTCACAAACGCATGCCAGCATACATTATTGCCATGCTTTTATGCTCTCAATGGAATAGCTCTGTGAACATCACCCCCTCTCAAGAGAAACCCACTTTGATGACTGTTTTACAATTAGCTAAGTTATGAATGTTTACGTCAATAGTACGTACCAATTGCTCAGATAAGCATTTTTGAATTTGAATACCACAAGCTACAAATATATTTTAACCTTGCTACACATCATTTATAGAGCAAACTGCCAGATTTCCAGAGTTAACTGAAAGCTGAATGTTACCAACATTTTTTTGGTACAAAACTTGAAAACCGCTGTGAATATTTGTAACATTGTTCTGAAAGCATACTTAAAAGCTATTTATCATCAGACACTCTTTAGACTATTAATTGTCAGGAAGAAAAGTATAGATATATGGCAATCTTTTTATAATAAGCGTGAATTGAAAGTAGCCAATCATAAACAACAAAGAAGAGAGAAAGAGAAAAAGAGCATCTTTGGAAGAGTCCAAGTAAAAAAACCCAACTCCTACCAACCGAGTCCTGGTTTTCTTATTTTTATGTAGACAGACTCCAATAAACTTAGAAGGAAGGATGATCTAGCTATAATTATCTGAAAAATTTCATCCTTGTACATTTTGGTGCATTGTGAATTTTCTAGTAAATGGCAGAATGACATGTTTTGGCAGTCGTTTTAGCTTTGCAAGTGTAGGATGCATGTTCTTCTGGGAGGGATTGCTTAGCATACACTGGCTTGAACATGTTTGATCGTCTCAACCAATCCATGAGAATTGTGACTTACACACCAAGCTTCATATTGGCACAGAAAATCATATACTAAACTTTTTGGTGTGGTAGGTATGGGATCCTTATGAATGGATGACAAGATCTTCTTAGCTCTAAAAGCAGTTCTTGGATTGACAGATAAGAAACATTTCACTACAGCTTTTTTGATGTGTGAATCTATGAAGACGGACATGTCACGTAGCCAGTAGGAAGGTCTTAAGTATAAAGGACATTTGGAATCAGACAGTTTGTACTCTGAATAGTGTCAGACAGAAAAAGCTTTAAGTATGCTGTCAGTGCAATGATTCAAATTTTCAAAAACAGAACTTCCAAGAAAATATTAATGAAACCTTCAAGTTCAATCCAGAGTGTACATATACATAACAATTTGTTGAGATGTGTTTGAAATTCATTGACCAAGTTAAGGACAGGAGTAAAAGGGATTCTATTTCTATTACCTTGATTTATATAAATACTGTTATCTAGTTTCAGAAATAGCATGATAATTGACAAAACCCTTGGGCCCTTCATTTTTGTTTGGTTTTTTTTTGTATTTTGTTTGTGTTTTATTTGCTCTTTGTTGCCAATTTCTGCTATAATTGACAATACTATTGGAAATACTCGGCTAACAAAAACATTCAAACCTATCTATAAGTGACAATTTCCAGCAGTTATTGGGAAGTGTAAATATCTACATGAATCCAGAAGTCCCCATAAAGGACATTACTTTGAAAATTTATAGGGGGTAACTTTCTCCCTGTCCCCCACTATATATGGCCTTGAGTGATAGCTAGTATTGTGATAAAATAGTATATATATGAGGGTGTAAAGTTCAAGGTATTAATTAAGAATCAAGGCTCAGAAATATGTGAGCTTACATTTATGAATTGGAAGCTAAATATCTTTGTTTGTTTGGTCTAAAAACCAACACAATTTTTTTCTTTGCATTTGTGTGTGTGATATGGAAAGATTTTAGAGTAGATTTGGTTAAAATAAGAAAAGCAATGTTAACAAAAAGTTCTTATTTTAATATTCTAAACTTTATGTCATGCATTGCATCTGCAGGTCAGTTCTTCAGATTTGGGCACCTTTGCTTTGGAGCCTCAATATAAAGAAGTGAATTTAAGAAGTTCGAGTGTTCATTATTATAGTGTCTAAGATAGCTAGCATGAACATAGTTTTGATGGAAACTTGAAAAATGTAGTTTTGGTTCCTGCTGATAATGTCATATTTCATGCTTTATATGGCAGGATTGCTCTGGAACGTTTTTCATTAACACACTCAAAATTACAGCTTTTCTGTGAGTCTAAGCTGCATGGCATTTTCAAATGTGAACTGTGGTGTAGTAGACCAAAAGTGTACAAGTGTGCTTGAAACAATAGGACATATCCCTTCCAATTTTTTTGGAAAATTGTTGTGCACATATGGCAAAAGAGTATGACCATTTTGGTGTGGGTGTAGCAGGATTCTGTCTTATTGTTTTTAATGAATTAAGGATTTGAAAGTGCATAGGACCACGTGGACAATTGCACACTTGCAAGTTTGCTCTTGCATGTACATCCAAGATCCCATTGGAATCTGTCATACAATCTGTGTATATCCATTAGTTCATAAATGTGTTAATTACCTATATTAACCAGGGCTTTGGAGTCAGATCAGGTCAGGCTTCCTGATCTGCTGGCTGCTAATTTTCCAACTTAGAATCTTGACAATTTGGATTTTGCCATAAGTTGACTCCAACTACGAGGAATGGCCTTAAGTACAGTCAATTATATATTTGTACTGCAGGCCTTGCTGGGAATGGCATGCAATCACTCTCGCATGCCTTGGCGCACCCCTTCCTTTCCCTAGAAGCGTGAATTATTGCACGCCTTGATCTGGCATTAGTGAGGTTTTTTTACTGTGGCAGTCCATGATTTACTGGAAACCTTTCCTCCCATCATTCGTCCTTTGGTAATCACCAATTTCATCTTGTTGCATGGTTTCCGTTGTTTACATTTCACGTCTTCAATTGAGCTCATTATCAGTAAATAAGTGTCAATGGCAAATCAGTCAATATCTACCTGATTTTACCAGATTTTCAACTGCACACCATTGCACACCTGAAATACTCAAGGAGTACGATTTACCACACCCCTTCCAAATTTTTCCCAGTAAGGCCTGTACTGTGTATGTTTTTTATGTTGTTTATGACTTATTTAGGGAGTAGTTTTCATTTATTTGCTAATTTATTTACAGCTACAGATGGCCATCAATTTGATTTAAGGGTTAAAACAATTTTTTCAAATCAAAGATGAAAATTTTACAATAAGGCCAGAGCTTTGTGAAAAACCCTGCTTTGATCCTGTTATTTACAATGGCATTATAGTTCCGGGTTACTAATTAAATCTTGCACTGTTGTTTTGCCTCAGGTGTTATGATAAATTGCAGTACATGGATAATACTGGAATAAGGTACAAGGTTGATTATGGACCTGACCCAGCAAGAAAAGGTTTCTTGTATTCAGCATTCCCAACCAATAGGGATGTGAACTCAAAACACTGGGATGCAAAGCTTGCTTTTTGGACAGAGGAGATTAGAAAGTCAGCACTGTCAATAGAAGACCTATGTGTCGATTTAAATAAACTACAGGAACGCTTTTATGATGGATCATATCCATTAGGTAAATAGCAAAAACTGTTTTAAGTAGAGTGGACATACATAGAGCTTTTCATCTGACACTGATCACATAGATTTATCAGGATATGATAATGGACAGTGAAGCAGAATTAGTAGGATCGAAAATTGACCAATATAAAAACAAATGTTTGTTGAAAATGAAAAGACAAATGAATGAGTCAAAGCAAAGGTAAGATGGTAAAATGATTACCAAAGAAAGCAATAACAACCCGTCCCCCAACTAGTGGAGCAACCACAAATTCTTGCTGTCTACAAAGACTATGTCTATGCTCCCTGATGTAAACGGCCTCCAAAACATGAAATTTAGAACTTGCTTTTTGTTGTATCTTAGACGATAGTCTAATAATTACAAACTCAGGATTTCGAAATCAATGTTTATTAACCCTAAATAATAACTAATACAACTAGCAAGACTAATGCTTTTATAGCTTTTGAAACTGGTCTAGAAAATTCGGAAATGGAACCTTCTAGAAAGTTCTCTACATACACGCAGGAGCGCACGTTTACTTTTTACTTTTTTGACGACAGGCAATGTCATCACAGTCTAGAATATACAGAACATCTGGCAGAGTGCCGTCTGCTGAAAGTTCGGGAAGGTTCAGGTTACAAATGATGACAGGTGCTCACCATGACACTTTTGTAACAGCTAAAACAATACAATCACAAAAATGTCATCCACTATTGTCTAATCTGGAATAGCATGTAGATGGCAACCTATATAGATGTGTTTATCCTGCACATAAAATATTTGCAGCTATTTGTTAGGCTGGTTTTATGTATCCATTATATGGTGATTATTTTGACAGCATATGATATCCTTTACAATTGATTCCACATCCTCCCCTGTTTTAATCTTTTGCTTTGGAATCTTGTTTTGAAAAAATAGCAAGTATTGTCACAGTAGACTAAGTAATTACATCCACACATTTTGTTGTCCACGACAGAATCAGTTGTGGTAGATAGGTCTTGGTTCAGGAACTGTGGCATGTCCTTGTTAAATTAGTATAAGTATATTGTATGACTGTATCTATATAAAATGGATTTATTTTGTTTGTCTGATTGTTCATATTGCTAAAACTTAAAATTTACATGTTTTTCCTTTGTGTTACATTGGTCTCATTTCCATACCCTTGGTGCATCTTTCTGATGCATTGCATTTAGCATTACATATTTTGCTTTCAGGTATTCCTGTGGTCCTCAATGAGATGATTCAGATTGGAGCCATTGTTCCTGCAGACCAATATTTGTGTTGTTTTCAGAATAGTTGGTTAGGATGGGCTTATCAAGTGACAAGTGCATCTGCTTCATGGTTGTGGCAAAACGTTTTTGGAAAAGAAGAAAGTCCTAAGGAATATGTTATTTTGGATGTTGTAAAGGTATGCTAATTCACCATTGTCAGATAGATTGCCTGATTGAGCATATTTCAATGAAATATATCATTAATTGCCTCAAAATTATAATAACAATAGTAGCTTCAGCAGGAGTATCTTATAATAAACAGAGAAACAAATGTACACAAAATATAGAAGACAGTAGGCCTATTCAGTGGAATTACAGTAGCAGACAAGCAAAGTTCCTTGCGTGAGGCTCAGACATTTCAGGAGGCTAGATCAAAGCAGGTAACTGTAAAATAGAGAAAATTTCACCTAAAAAGCCTTTGTCATGAGACAGATTCTGTGGCACAATTTAGGCCTTGTAGGTAAAACTTTTTGGTATGGATCTTTGGCCTCTTTAAGGTTCCAAAAATTTTTTAGTTATATACTAGCCCCAGGACACTACAATTTTGCAAAGTAGGTAACGCAATATAACAAAAGGAGGTATTAGATATTAAGGGTTTTATTTTTGTTTTGAATTGTTTAATAGCCATTTTGGGGGTGACAGATAAAACTGTTTTGCCCTCACAAGAAATTAACCTGAATTGATCAATAATCCTTGCGGAGAACATCTAATTTAAAACTGCAAGCAATAAGTAGTGGTACAGAAGATTCTTTTTGAGAAAATGGCAAATTTGTTATTTATGATATTAGATACCTCACAAGACAGATCAAATGTCATTTCTTAACCATTTCAGCTCCAAATCATGCTGTGAAAAACTAAGATTTAACCATTATTACATTTATTAAACCAATGTCATGCAACAAATACTTCATCTAGTCAAAAGTTTCTGAACATGCACATCCTGTTGTCTCCAAATCCTCAAGTAGGATATGACCCCCCCTTTAAAGACCAAGCTTCGGAAGATTTAATCAAATGACAGATTGGCAGGTGTAGTGTAAAAGTACATGTAAATATTAAGCCTGTGTTTGTAAGCCACAGAGTCAGGACAGATCTTGAGACACTAAGAGGTTAAGCAGTTATTGATGAACAAGAATACATAGTATATAAAGTTTAATGCAACCTGTGAGATATAGGGTAGGAAGATTATATGCATGGGTACTTAGATGGTCAAGTAGATAATCACAGAAATCATCCTCTATGTAAAACATAATGAATATGAACATAACAGACAGTTACTAATTCAGTCGTCTTTCAGAAATTGTTACATATCCAAGCCTCTCTATAATATTTTTGACAAGCAGGTGAAACAGGCATGCTGAACAGGGTGTGTAGGGAGTGTCATAGCCCCTCATTCTCAAGCATATTGTTAAGATATCTACCAATGGTGAAATTTGAAATTTTCAATGTAGGCCAGTACATTTTGAAGGAACTATGATTTAAACTAGTAGGGATTTTGATCCATTGGTGAATTGATTATAGATTAATTGCAGATTCATTTATTTGTTAAGATCCCTATGTGGTTGACACTATGTGTGTGATTTCACATGTTACAAATGAAAAACATTCAGCCAAGGCACTTAGTCTCCAGGAGAGTACCAAAATTCACACCTATCATCCCTGACGTGGATGTGGAGGCATGCACAGGGGATAGCACGTCTTAAACAGAGAGGCCTGTTTATCCACTACAAACCATTACTCAACATGTAAAACTATTTAGTATATGTAACAAACTGTTTCTGTAGTTCCCATGTAGAACAACATATGAAATATGCTGAAGCCCAAAATGTTTATTTAAGTTGTATTTAAAACACCTTTTGGTAAAGGTGTGTTTACATTAATAATGGTGCTTTGCAAATATTGAAACATCATGTTTTAATTTTCTTGTTGCTTTTTGAAAGTGTCATGTAAACTAAAAATTGTCTTTAGATTCGTGAAGTATGCAGTGTATTTGTCTTGAAGGGTTGATAGTTTTACTGTAATTCTGTTATATTTTTCTAAGGATAAGGCAGAACAATTGCTTAAAGAACATAGTCAAAGAAGTCACTGTCCAAGAACTGACCTTGTTATTCCTTTTGGAGTGTTATTAACGTACAAAATTGATGGGAAGCCTCTTGATGAAAAAACTGCAACATTAGTTATTGGATATCTTAAGCAACAAAGAAAAGTTCAGGCATTTGTGGATGAAAATGGACAAAAGGTAAACTCCTTGAGAGACGTGTAACTGCAGCTAATTGGGCATGTGTATGTTTGACACTTTGAAACCATTTAATCATATATTCAAATTGATACACGTGTATTTCTTTTGTATTTTATCTTCCATTGCAAAAGACTTGGTGGCATGTGTTACTGTAAAGCTAAAGTAGATTCTGCTTATACCAGATTGGAAAAAACTAGATGTTTTTCTCGAGATAACTAACTTTACAGCTTTACAAGACTCTTAACCACGATAGCAAGATAGTATCTTATTACAAACCAAGCAGTGTTGTTGCATTTAGATCAAGTGTTTTCAGCTTATTTTTATTCAAATTTACTGGGTTGAACTTTATGTGAATAAGTAGTCTTATGTAATCTCAATAAGCTTGAGGAGTGTAAAGCAAAAGGTTTCATTTTTCTTTTTATTAAATGCAAATTTCAGATTTGAAGATTGAGAAGCAGATGTAAACATTTGAGTTACTGTACTTTATCATTTTGATAGTGCCAAACTTAATACGCATATACAAGCTTAATCGCAATGTATTGCAATGGGTATGCATTTGTTTTGTAAGGGATATAACAATGCTTTTCAACCTTTTTGTTCTGTTCCATCGTTGCCATGCCACTGGTATCTGGTTCATCCTTACAAGCAAATTTGGAACAAAAAGTGCAATTTGAGCATTAATGTGTACTCTTGAGTAGCTAATTGTCAAGGAATTCTAATAAAGGGGGCTGGAGGAAGGTTCTTAAAAAGTTAACAAGTGGGTTGGTATAAACAAGGGTCAAAATTCTTTCATTTTTTCATTAGTGGAGAGTTGGAAAAGGCATTGGAGTTTCATAATTTTTTATATGATTGATTGACAAGTGGTTTAAATAAAGCTTCATAGTGTTGTGTATCATTTTGGTGACATAGAGGGAAATTGGCTCCTATAGAAGCCCCAACTTTAATAAGCTGGATGGTTGGAATAAGAGCAGGAGGATAGCAAATTCTGAATAAATTAATTAGTTTTTAATAATATATATTCATTTATTTAATATATACTTATATATTTAATAATATATTTATTTATATACTTAATAATATATTTATTTAATTAATTTTTGTCTTTGAGCAACTGCGGGAACTTTTATGTCCAGGGTGGTGTCTAAACACGTGACTTTCTGCTCTCCAGGCACATGCTCTGATAATTGAACTGCACGGATTTTGTTTTCCAGAGATGAATTTAAGCGATCATGATTTGATGATTGCATCACTACACACTCATCTCCAGTTCCCCCCTTTAGCTTCCATTCCCTCGAATTCCTGCTTGTCCTCTCATTCACCCTTTGGTCCTTGTGAATCCCCCCCTGGGGGTGTACATACACCCTGGCCAAGAAGCACTGGGATAGAACATTACAACAGTGGTGAAAATATTGTTGTGAATGATGTCATCATCGACGTTGATCCTATGTTCTTCATAATCATGTGTAATATTGTGCTTTTAGTTTAAAGCATTGGTTTATTACAAAGTCAAAATGTCACCACAAGGTAATAGTTACTTGAGAGTGATAACATTGACAGCATTGAAGAATGAGTGTGAAGTTGACTTTAAAGGATTTGGGTTTGCAATGAAGAAGAAAACAACATTGTTAAATTCCAGAGTTGAGAAGTGCAGAGAAAGAAGCTATTGTTCTACATTCCTTGATAACAATTTTAAAATTTCACTGCATACTGGTGAGGGGTATCTGGGAGTCTATTAGTTTATTGAAAGGTTCCAAAAGTAGCACTAGACAAGAGAGCCTGTCTGATCAATCCCCATGGACATAGTCTTTTAACAAGGAAGACGAAAGCCACGTCACAATGATGAGAGAATGTAATTTGAGGTAGAATAACATATGTTATGACCAATAGCATTACAAAATAAATATTGGTTGCAATCTAACAGAATTAGACAATTAGCTGAAGTGTTTGCCCAAATCTGATAACAACAGGTTGTGGAGAAGGCAAATGGTTGACTTATATAGATACAGAACAGTCTCTAGAGTGAGAGAACTTAATATGTAATGCGACTTTATTTCTTCATATTTTACAATAAATGCAATGTAAGTCCAACATGAAAAGTCTTAGAGTGGTTCTTGGTTAAGTTAAAAGCATCCATTTTGACATTTCGCAAGAGGGGGGTATCTGGAGTGGTTAATGAAAAGGAGTTTAGTTTTGAAAGAGTTGAGCTTTTGCTGCCTACTTGTGCATGCCTGTGAGATTCCCAATGCTGTTTGTCAAGGGTTATTGGTTATGTTATTGGAGATGTTTAACTCTTACTGGAGTTTAAGATCATCATGCTGTTTTTGCCGGGTAATTGGTTAAGAGATGCAAAAACAAAATTTTGTGAGGTTGCAGGACTAGTGATCTATTTTGCCTAGGGAATGCTTGAAAGTTGCCATTACTGCAAACACTTATAGTTAGGCCTTTGTTGTGATACAAAAGAACCGAGGCATTGGGAATGAACTGAGGCAAGCCATAACAGGAAAAATTGTCTTGAATTCTTCTAGTGTTTACAACTGCTGTAAAGTTTGACAAAGTATTTACAACTTCTTATACCAGGTCTGAACAAATATGAATCTACATTTTTAGATTGTGAAGTTCCCTGCAAAAGGAAAAATTACTGCTGATAGCATTACAAAAGATGATTTTCATATACTCAGGTCAGTTTGATGTTGTATGAGGTTGTTATTTTCTTGTGTAGAAGTGTGGAATAATTACCATAGGTATGGAATTCCCACTGGCAAGAAGGTTGAAATTAGTACAATATTAGCACATAAGGAAAAACTTGGGGCAAAGAATTCTTTTTATTGATTTTTTTAAGTTATTTGTTTTCCGGTTTTGTTTATGCTTTATTTTATTCTGTACATACTACAACTGTCTTGATTCATTAATAAAATGTTATTTAAAATGTTTACGTTCTTAGTGCTGTATGCGAATTGCTGATATTCAAAACTATCACTACAGCTTTTAATTTGTTTTTTTTCTTGTGCCGTTTGTGAAAGAAATCCTTGTATTTATTATGGGAAAATATTTTGAAATTCCCCAAAGTGAGTGTCCCCAAAGAAGAAAATTACTATTTTGAATTTATTAAACCTGAATATGACTGTGGTATTATAGGTTATTGCTAATTATTTTTCTATTTTTAAATTTGTAATTTATGTATGACACCTTTTAGAACATCTTTTGTCTTTTTTCTTTCCCTTAGGTTAAAACAAGCCATTGCAAAACTTCATCTTGAAATTAAACGTCATGTGGCAGACATAAATAGGTTGGGCTATCTCTTGTGTTATTGTTGTATCTGTATTTGTTTTTGTTGACTTTAAGTAGGGAATTTGTAAGGTATTGACTTCAGTGGTAAAAAACAAACGCTTTGCAAAGTTGTTCTTAGCAAGTTATTGATAGACGACGTTTTATAAAGAACAGAGGTAAAACTATGATGGTGACCACTGGAAATTCGAACCCAAGTCCAAAATCTCTCCTACTGAGCTAAACAGCGCAATAGGAAAGGTCAAAAGACTATCTCTTGCTCTGTATGCTTACAAAAGGCATGTGAGAGTCTGAAGGAGACTTGTATGTCTGGTCCATGTTCTAGTCATAGGTGTTTTTATTCAATTCTGAAGAATGTTATCGTGTTTTATAACTGTGTGGACTCCATAGAATTATGACAAAATGTTTTTTCAACAGAACAGTGTCCTGTAAATATCTTTCCTTTGCTTTTTATGGTTATTTCTGTTTGGTTAAGTCGAGTCTACACTCTGGTTTTACTTTCTCTCCATTTGTACTCTGGAGATTGTAAGATGAAAAAGGCTTTCAGTAGGCTTTTCGGTTTCAACCGTTCTAAGCATTTTTGAGTCTTGTAGTATCAAAAGAGATAATTGTTTTTATTTATTACCACCATTATATTTATTATTACCATTCTTGCTATTGCATACCAGCATAATCATTCTCATAACTGACATCTTAATTATTTTAAACTGTTATACTGTTTCTCAAGGCTACGGGCACAGGCAAAAGAGTTTATGAAGAATGACAAGGAGCGGGCAAAGAGGTCGTTACGAGAGATGAAGTGCATTTCAAGTACTGTTAAGAGCAAAGAGGACCAGCTATTTCTGCTAAACGACCAACTGAAGAAGATTCAAGAGATTGATAGTCAGAAAATGGTAAGGAAAAGGGATTTGTACATTGCTTATTTGATGAATTACTTGGGACACACATTTTGGTCAGGTTATCGAAAATATAATATATTTTAATATAATTCCGGCAATATCAATTGGCAGACGTATTTTTGACAAGTATTATACATACCATGAAGCACATGTTATACTCTTTGAAAATGTCTCACATTGGCTGAATATGTCATTGTGTCATATGTGAGAGGGAAATATGATTAAATCACAGCTCGAAGAATGGTGATTCGATAATAATAGAGGATACAGACAATCGAAGAAGCATTGCTGTTCTTTTTGCTTAATTTGAGAAATGGTCAATGTAGTTTGGTGCTTGCCAGTTATGCAAAAACTATTCTTTTTAACTGTGCATGTGTTAAGGATATGCACGCCATTAGTTTTCATCAGGTTTTTCCTGACAGTTGTCAGTGCTCAGCCAAAAAATTGTGTTTTGTAACAAAAACTGATAAAAATGCTGAAATATTTGACTTTGAGTTTGATTGAACAAATTTTTGTCTGGTAGGATTTTCATTTGTTTTTGTAGACCAAATAGTTTGAAACGGTACCAGCATAATCCAATTGCGCCATTTCTCTAAAGCCTAAAACTGCCACTAATGGAAACTGATCGTTTCTGTAGCACAGAGATTTAGTGTCCTGGGGCTGTTTATGACAAATGATATATAAAATTTATAAATGTACTGCCATTTTTAAGAAAAGAGCGATTTATCCTCGAATTTTCGTCATAAAAAGGCTTTAGTCGTGTGACAGAATGAGAAGTAGATAATGGCTTATGGACGTATTGAGATACTATAACTTTCGTAAGTTATTTTCATAGGTAAGTGACGTCAGATTGATGTTATTATGACTACTAGTGAATAAGCTGTCATACTATCGTTCAGGAAACTTCATTTAAACTTCCTTGGATATAAGATGAGAAAGAAGGTCTGCAGTGTATTGTTGTCATTTGAAAGATTGTAATAAGTAGAGGAACAGGGAACCAGAGTGTTAAGTATGTTGATATCATTAATTAGTAACTTACTTACTTACTAAGTTAATGAACAAGTATGTATAGGACGTTTTCCAAGGAATGAGTGCAGTGGATGTCGATGATAACCAAGGCTCTAGAGGGTCAAGGGACTCAGGAAAGAGAATATATCTTAGAAATCTACATCTATTTAATGTATTGAATTTAAGTTCGGTCAGTCCAAAGCCAACACATTTTATATGTTTTCTTGTGACATAATTTTGTGTAGATGGTCGAAGCCCTAAACTCAAGCTCGTCTCTTATAAACAACGTATTCAAGAGCGAGGATATATCACTGGCAAAAGTCGAGTCTGCAATTGAGAAGTCCGAGGAGGTACGTTAGTTTTGCTTCTGTAAGCGCAATGATTTTGTAAAGCCTACCCTCGAGTGTTGTTTTTGACATAAATCCCACGAATGTTGACTGAAGTATTTTGAATGTTATTGATTGTTACATACATTCAACTGACGCAATTAAACTTGTGCAACGTGGGAGGTAAAGCTATGCTAGGAAGATTTACATCTCTGCTATCCTGGATGCATACCTAACTACCTCACCTAGGTAGGTTTTTCGTCTTCAACGTTTTGGTTCATAACCAGATTTGTTCGTAGAAACAGCATTTGATGACATTATTAGTCTGCCAAATTTCTAGTTATTTATTTTATTTGAGATAGCGAACCTCTCAGGAGTTCAATTCAGAAATACTGTAAACTTATGTTTCCGATGCTGAATTTGTGTCAAGAAAATCGGCGTAAGGCAATTTAAATTGATATTGTGTCTTGGTAATACCAGAATGCCATCGAGTTTCCTTTTGTCACTTGCTAGCAGCCTGAAAATACTTGATAATTTGCAATTACTCAAAAACACAGTTTTACCGCCAGGAAAATCATGTATTCACAAGGGTTTGTTGGTTGGTTGGTAATATTGCAAAATATCTCAAAACCTTGGTAATATATCGTTCTGAGAGCTGTACTATGCGTTGCTAGCCTGACTGGCTGCAGCTGATTCTTTTTGGTGGTGATCTGGGTGAAACCCAGTACTCTAGATCACTTTGAAATCCTCCTTAATGATACCTTCATAAAACTATGGTTAGTTAGGAAGTCTTCTTGGGGTTTACACAACTGCAATAGCGCTTATTAGAGCAGCCCATATTTGGTAATTATATGCCCATGAAAGTACAGCTAGCAAGAGAATCATCGTGAGAAAACCCTGTTACCATGACGCCTATTACTCCAGATCATTTGAATTTGAAAAACTGGCACCTTGGCAAACTCAATGTATTTATTTATTCATTCATTCATTTATTTATCTATTTACTTATTTATTTATTTACTTATTTCTTTATCTTTTTATTATTTTCTATTTTAGGCTCTCGAAAATTTCAAGGAAGTCGATGATGCCTTGCATAATGGTACGTTTGTTTTTTGCAGGGTTAAAATAGGAGAATTTTTTCTTAAGCAAATTTTTCTCGTACTCATTATCTGGCAGACATAGATAAAGACTCAATTATGACTCTTTGTACCGAATCAAGTTGATCAAGAATTCTCTTGTTTTAAAATTGTTATTGTCTCTATATTTTTAACATAAGAGCGTTGGGTTAACATAAATACTTGATTCATCAAATAGAATCCTTTATATCTCAGCTGCTACAAGGAATGTTGGCTTGCCTCTGCCTCGCTGCTTCTGTTACTAGTGTCAACCCAAGAAATTTGAGGAAAATTTGGTACGACTAAAGTGTTCTAAAGCCATCGGATGTCTGAATTAACAGAATACTACAATACATCGTGGTGGAGATCATGAGTGATAAGTGAGGATGAAAGGATCATAACAAACCGATAAAAGCCAATTTTGACCTTGGCATTGATATTTTCTAGGTGTTGTGCTGCTATACAATAGATGGGAGACGTCTGCACTTATTTTGAATCAAATGAACATCTTATTAGATTGTTTTCGTCGTAAATCGCAACCTTGCTGAATCTCGGCTAGCAACAAAAACTCGGTAGACGTCACGACTCTCTATGCCTGACTTGAACGCAACCCTAGATCCCATGTGAGCTGGAGGAAATACGTACTTTTTGTCACTTTGGCTCATATATGTTACTCATGAGTGGAGCATTACCACAATAGCTACATTGAGAGGGAGCCGACCGGGCTCGAACTTTTGCATTTCTCAGACTCACAAGCCAACACTCATATATCTAAACATGTCCATTGGCCTATATGCTCTTTGTTGTCTTAGGACTGAAACATTTGGAGGATACCGAAGGGATTGACATGTCAGAATTGGAGAATGAACTGATGAATTTGGTACTGCCAGAAGGTACGTTGATATATGGGTGCATTTTCGAGATAGCTTGAGCTCCTTCATGAAGTGCCTTTACGTGGATGGCCGAGTGATTTAATTGCATAACCTTAGATTCCAGGATCATAGATTCCAGGACCTTAGATCTAGTGATCATAGTTTAAATTGATTTCAAGGAAGTAATTTGAATCACCAACTCATTAGTAGTGTAAAGAATGCTCATGTGGTCATACTGAAAATACAGAATATAAAATTACATTGTGTAGATAAAGAATGAATTGATTTGCAAAGATAGCAAGGGTATATGTGTATGAGAAGAAAGGAGGCCTGCAGTATTAATAGAACAGTTCGTGACTACACTATTTGTCTTTCACATTGTTTATAGTGCTCATACAGAACTTTCAAGTTTGGCTAAGTAATTAACGCTTTCAAATTGAAAAGCAACATTGTAATTTATAGGATGCAGTAATATCCATGTAACATCATTATCAGAGATGACGTCTTGTGAGTACAGGTAATGTTACATACAGACCAGATAGTTATTGACAGGACAATAGTACTTTTATTGCTTTAAGAATTGACCTTGGAATACGTGAACAGACAGGAAAGAAAATTACGCAGTTCTTGTTTGAGCTCCTAGGTTATACTTCATGTAACAAGATTTTAATATATCTTTGTATGTTTGTAAAAGCATTTTTACATTATGTCATCTATTTATGATGCCATTGTTTATCGGGGAGTTCGTATCACTGTTTGTACATTAAGTTAGTTAATGAAAAATGTAGATAGCATTTCTTGTTCCCTCTGTTTCTTCATGCATATGAAGATCGTCATATACAGAGTGTTTTAGTGACATTTTTTTCCAGTTATTACTTAAACTGATCCTTGTTTTTATCCTGTAATTTTTCGATAGGTGAATAAGTAGAAATTTGTATGAAAGGTAATTTATAACCCTTGATGTTGTATTTAACTTCTGTTTTCAATTTATTTTTCAGTTCCCAGTGAAATAGACGAAGACAAGGTGCCTGTGGAAACTGTGGAGGATGTTGACAATAGTGAACGTGTGAAACCATCCAGTGTTCAGAGACCAAGAAAAGCTTTGATTGCCAGCTGAAAAGATTTGCTTAGATGCCAACATATAAGAGATGTGGCGAACTTGAAAACAACGAATATTCTATGCATGGTGCCAAGAGATTTTTTAACAGACCAGGGACGATTTTCAATAAATGTAAGATAACAATGGAATCTTCACGGATTTTTCTGTGAGAAAAGCAATGAATCCGTTAATTCCATGTTTTTGGTGTATTTTAATGTTTCGGTATTTGATAAATCTGTTTATCAAACGACATTAATTTGTAACGTTTATTTATCCTACCGAACGTAAAATATTTGTAAGTAACCATCTTCGTGTTTTTCTTTTGTCTTTTCTTGGATTTATCCTAATGCCAATTGAACTCAGACGTCCTATTACGTGATTTTGTCACTGTTATCATTGTCTTGACATTACTAGTATTATCATCATCATTATCATGCCAGGATAAGCACAATTATCTTTCTTTTCTGTTTTGCATTCCGATTTAGTTAACTTTTTAGACACTGCATCTAACTCAAAAATGATAAATGTTAGCCACAGCTTGGCATATCTCAGGTCTCAAATAATCAAATGGTTATAATTTTTAATATTTCTTCCTACAAAGACAATGTTTGTTTCTTTTTAGGTGGTTCTGCTTATCGCCACTTTTTTCATTTCAAGTATAGGAACCCAAAACGCATGAGGCCACATGTTGTTTATGAGTTTATGTGTAGAAGCTACCTAGCTGCTTACCAAAGCACTACTTAAATGTGTTATGTATATCTAGAACCTTCTAGAAACCTTTCCTGCTGGGACAATACTGATGCAATATTTATATGAAGCTTCCAGAAAGTTCTATTTGATTCTGTTTTGTTCTAAAAGCTTTTAGAATGTTTAACCGAATTCTATAGCATTCTGAACAGAAAGAAGCGGCGACCTGTGACAGCAAATGCCCAGACTGGTCACGCTACATGAGATAGATAGATAGATAGATAGATAGATAGATAGATAGATAGATAGATAGATAGATAGATAGATAGATAGATA
>JANTCA010047921.1:0-18455 GCA_024741275.1 Chironex yamaguchii
TAGGGTGACCCTACCTCTAGGGTGACCCTACCTGACATGTAAATACAACTACGAAAAACAATAGAGGAGGGTGACCCCACTGGTAGGGTCACCCTCCTAGGAGGGTGACCCTATCTCCATGTAAACAGGCTCTAAGGCCCTGGTAAAGGACATAATTCAAATGGTACCCTAACAACTACCTGAGCTTCCAACCAGGATATGACCTGCAAATAACCTCAGTTCTTCGAATTGTAAGGGCGCGCAGATGTGAAACAGGGCAATGAATTATCACCTGTCGAAGAAAGCAGTGATTTTGCACGAATTTACATCAACCATATCCAGTCTTGAGCTGAAAAGTTAGTATCTAAAGCTGTCAGTTAATTAGGGCTCACTTGAAAATTGCTTTGTCGACATAAACGTCGCCTTGTTTGTTGACCGAGACAATTCTGTTTTGTTCATATATCAGTCTTGCGTTGAAAGTCATTAACCGCCCACTCGTAATTACATTTCTAATCTTCGTTGTCAAGAAAGACATCCTGATTTATTTTTGTTTTTATGACTGTCATCGATGAGAGGGTTGGGATTGCTGTAACTGAGAAAAAAGTCGCTCTGTTTCAGTGCAGATTTTTCTAGAAAAATAATTACAGTTCTATTTCATTTTTGAGGTTCAAAATTTGGTTTGAGGAGAGAAAGAAATATTTAGGAGTGTGTGGGATTTCTCTATTTTTTTAAGAGTAGCATTGATTGTCAGATTCGGTCACTGCCTAACATGAACTCAAGGAGCAGAAAGGGTAGAAGCAGGTGTCGCAGTTTGATGATCTATAAATTGTGAGCCTTTGATTAGAGAATGAAATGAAAGTCAATATATAATGAAACTCTGAGAATCAAAGCATACGTGCAGAGTGTGAACCGAACTCGCGACCTTGTGCTATGCAGGTAGAATGATCTGATAACTAAGCTACCGAGACATTGCTTCTCACAGGTGAAGTTCTGGATGCCATGAATTGCTGACTGCAAAACTATAGAGACAATTTTCCATGAGTTTTCATGAAAATATTGACGATTTAGTGTTATTCAACTAGCAACAATCACCGCAGGCATAAAATACAGAGTATCTTTGCTGCTTCAGTCATTTTAAACGATGCTGTTTTTAGGACACAGTGCACCCTTTCTACAAGGCAGAATTACTGCGACTCTAGTTCGGCATACGTGACTGGCATCGGTGATCACGCCACACTTTAGGGACATTTGCTGATGTCACTATGTTATAGGCTTAACTTTTGATTATAATAGAAATGAAAATGAGTGAAAGAGACATTTTGAGGAGAAGCCCATCGCCTCAGGAAGGAACAGAAAGCAATCAGAAACAAAAATGAAATTACATGAAATAAAATAAACTAGAGTGAAATAAGATTTTGAAAAATGAATTGAAATGAAGTAAAGAGGAATTAAATCATGTAATGAAGCGAAATGGAATAAAGACAAGGGAAATTTATAAAATGAAAAAGTGAAATACAATTGAGCTATAAGAAATGAAATGGAAATCTAAAATGACATAAAATAACCTGAAAATAAAGTGAGGAGAAATAAAAAAGTGAAACGAATGGAATGAAACTAAGTGAAGTGAAAGTTTATGAAACAAGAATGAAAGAAATGAAAGGACAAACTGAAATAAAGCGAAAGGAATGAAAATGGAATGAAGATAAATTAAGCGAAGGTAAATTAAGTGAAATGAAAATAGAGCGAAGAGAAATGAATTGAAAAAGTAAAATGGGGTGGAATGACGTGAATGAAGTGAAATTGGATGAAAATGAGGTAAACACAAGGGAAATGAAAAAGCGAACTGAAGCGAAATAAAATAAAAGTAAATTGATATAAATTGATATTGTATATCTGGGCGAGTGGCCGATTGGTTAGAGTACTGTGCTCTGATCAGGAGGTTCTGGGATCGAATTCGCCTCGCGGCACCTTTGGCAAGTGCCTGAAACCACGGGTCAACCCAAGCCATGCGAGGGTAATTGGGTACGACGAAACTGTTAGAAGCCGTCCTATGGCTGATCCTGTAGCTACCTGCCTAGTAGTGGTTTTAAACCTTGCAGGTTGCGATCAAAAGGGAAAAAACAACCAAAAAAACCAAAAAACTGATGGGAAAGCGGTGACCCCCTCGCCGGCTGCAAACGGCGTTTGAATTTTCGCGCGGTTTTTCGTTTCTGTGTCAGTCAAGCAGAAAAACAATCAAAGTAATGCAGAAAAATAGTTCCGTATTGCTCTTGATCTCGATGACGGGAAGGCAGACATACATAGCTAAGAACAAAGACGTAAAACACAAGAATTTTCTAGCTAAATACTGTATTTCATCAGGAATTGGAAATTAAGACAGTCGTGGATCGGACCTGTTGGTTGTAATTGCGAGGATCTGTGGAAATTTGGAAAAGTATCCCTTGCTTTGCTCAAGAACGAAACCAGAATTTAAATCCGCGTTGACCAGCCGAGTCTGAGGTGAGATGGAGATGATTTAATAACATCTCAACACTTTGTTATCTAGTTATAAGTTGTACATATCAACCTACAGGCAATATCGCTAAAATTTTAGCATCGCAGTTATTTATGCATAGCCCACCACAGGGCTTGCACGCTGTAAGCACTGAGTTCGATTGGCATGCTAAACTGGCACCATGGCTATTGTTGCAAGTGTAAAAAGTTCATGGGTTTTAGCTAACGTTGTAGCTAAAGAAATATCTGTGACTGAGAAGGCGTTTTAAATTCTTCTCTTGTACATATCTGTGTTTCTTCCAAAAACATTTCAAACGATTAAAATACCATATTAACCTCAGCTAGTTATAACCTTAATCTCTAGACTCTTTGCTCAAGGCAGTGTTAAGACAGTTCCGATCAAAGCTTTCTTTTGATTTCCTCGTCAACATCGCAGTGAAATTGTTTGGTCAGTACAACAGCCTTTGATTGCTTAATCACTCAACCATATCCACGATCAAATTCTTCTCGGGAGCTTTTTCTGGCTGGAAACATTGTTTAACTAGTTTTATTTTAGAAGTTAATATAGTGTTTCTGTGAACTCGATCTCACAGACTGACAGCTCTGTGCTTCTCGGGTTTCTTATTACCTGGAAAAAATGGATGTGCTCCATTTTGTCAGATGTTGTAGGATCTTGGCGATAGATCTAGATTTTCGTATGAAAGTTGAGCATGAACCCTTGGCTATTTGTTGAGATTTCAAAAAGATTGACGATCAACCTTGCAAAAAAGCTTGGCTTCAGTACATGGACATGGTTAACGTATTTGCATTTTTGGGCGAGCTACGCAATATGTGCCGACCAAATGGCTTACCTTTCTTTATACATGCAATGTATCCCGCCCGGGGACGTCAACATCCCAAGTTGCCGTTCAGATTTGGAGCCCGTGTTTTAAATCATCTGTTATGAACAATTGAAAACAAGCTATATCACAGAAGGAACACTACACATTAGGAAACCAGTTTTGCAGATGTAATATATATTATATATTATATATATACTTGTACATAAATCATATATAAACCTTAAGAAAACACTTTCTTTCATCATCACCAGTAACCATTAATCTCGTGATATCATGGTAAGGCCTTAGGAGTATGTATCCTGTACATGAATGTTACTGTTGTTGTTCAGGGATGCTGTGCTTTTTGTGTCTCCTACCCCTATGTTGTGCAGCAGGTTGGAAGAAGTCATCTTTGCACTTCTAGGCACCCATCTGCACAGTTTGCCACCAGGGCGAATTCCCATTGATTTCATGTTGCATTTGAAGGTGTCAAAAGTCAAAAGTTGGGATGACCTAAGAGTCAGGTACCAGTAGCCAATTCCCCATATAGTAGGTCTTAGGGAATTCTCCCATCTTCCGTGTGGCAGACATGGTCAAGCCAACAAAAGCAGTGATGCTGTAGGGGACAGAACATGCTTGAAATTTGAGCACAGGAACACACCTCCTTATTAGTCATATGTTCCTGCCAAGTGATACTACAGGGCTTTCATGCTCAAAAATTGAGGGGCACGACAAAAAGCTCGCGTGATCAATATGGGGCGCACGACTTATTAGATAACAACATATGGCGAAGTTTTTCATTGAAAAATTGAACTCAACAACACTTTCCTTTTCAGTTTTTAAAACCAAGCCGTAGCCTAGAGCTTTAACTGTCAAGAGGATTTCCATAAATTATGTAATTTGGAAAATAGTACGTGGTTTTCAAGGACTATCAATCTTTTTCGCTCTATTTCCTGTCAGCACACAATTTGAAATGATACAAGTGGACTGTTGCGACAGGTTCTTTTTGCATCAACTAAAGACTTCGAACTGAAACTATGAAACTTTGAATTGCACCATGTGAAGGGTTTCAGTGACATGAGAATATTGACGAGGTTTCAATGCTGTTCAGCAAAGTGGAAGACGAACAGGTCAAGACAGTGTTAGCAAATGGAAGCAAAAGAAAGCATTCCCCGTCTGACAAACAAATAAGAAATGACAATTAAACATGTGTCAGCCCATTGAGCCTTATGAGCCGCCCTTGGGTCGAAGAGGATAAGTGAAGTAAGTGAAGCCCATTGAAAATCAATAACAAAGTTTCCGTTTTGAAAAGTAGTTGATCAAGTGGGCTGGCCAATTACTCTAAAATGGATCATAACAGTTGTCGGGTTTTGGATATCGCTCTCCACCTGGGAAATATCTATTATTGGGCGCATGATTAATCGCTCCCGAATAAAACTGTGGGCATGTAACTGCTATCGCGCACCCCCCACTGAAAGCCCTGTACTAAGGATTGGTCTTAAGGAGCATATGTGGAACATGTTCGGCCTTCCTGTCTGCCTTGCATACCATAATATATTATTATATATTATAATATATATAATAAGTTATATTTATTTATATATATATATATACTGGTAGCCCTCAGACTGGAATGTCAACACTCAAATCTCTGTGCCAGCATGGCACAAAGATTTGGTGAAAGACTTGCAAAGTCCTTGGAATCACAAGACAAAACCCAGCAGCTGGAAAAGGAAAATTCATTAATATATTTTTTCATTTGTTTGAAGCCTTGAAGCCTTGATGAGTGTCATATATATGTTGTATCTCAACATTGATGATGTTGAGATGCTTCACGTGTCAATGTGATGACATGGAAATTTGAGTGTTGGGTCTGAAGATTGCAATTTCAAGTCCGGTCAGCTCCCACATAGTGTAGCTCGGTAGGGATATTATTGCACTTTTGTCTGTTGAGATAATATATATATATTTCTCTTTCTCTGATTCTCTTTATTTCTCTATCTGTCTGGTTCTCTATCTGTCTGACTATATGTGATTACATGTGACTATGTATATTTTCATCATCACATCAAATCTTCATGTATCTTAAGGTTGAACATCACTTGACTCCACTACCCCTCCAACATGAGCAGCATTAATGCGTGCACTTTGTCTTTATAGATGCCCAGCTTACTTCATTTTTCAGTTCATCAAACTATCCACCAATTGCATTTATCCCATACCCTCTTTCCGCATTTTCCACTCTCCCACACATTGCATGATTACATAACAAGCAGAAGATTAATGAAACAGTGTCAGATCCGTGTCCACACTGTAGGATTAGCCCCCATATGATTGACCAACTGTTAAGCTGCCTTTTTAAGGTGGTAGACATCGATCCTAATTATTATAGGAAAGACCTGTGGAGTAGCTCAACTGAAGTTTTGTCCATTCCTAGCTAATGTTGATGACAACAGGGAATGGCACATTGACCAATGGCAATGCCTACCAAAGATGTAGAACATGACAGTATATATATTACAACAATGTGAGTGTGTCAATGCTACACTAATACCTCTGAGGTTTTAGCTCAACATTGAATTAATGATAGACATTATTATATAAATCCGTCATTGACGGTCGTCAATTTTTTTTATCATAGACAATGCCATGCTGCTCTAAAACAGCTTAGAATACGTGACATTCCTCCATTGAAAGCACCAACACTGTATACATGATGCAGCAAGGTACGTTATTCACTGTTTTGGAAAGAAATCTTAGAATTCGTATCAGATTTTTGCTATTTTGCAAAGTACGTTTATCTTCCAACAGTTTACTTGCAGCGTATTGATACCATAAAAATATCTGTTTAGTGACAATACTTTTGCATTGACTAGGAGTATTTTGGTGGTTATATTGCAGCTAGATTTTCTTACAGTTTCAAACAGTGTGTTTATTTATGGCCATATACTGTTCAAGTCTTCACTGGCATAAAAATCCTTAGCATAAGAACCCATTCTCCTGTTTGGATTGAAGGTCACTAAAGTCTTCTAAAAATTAAAACAAAATTCCACATTGTTTATTCAAATTCAATTTTATTCAGTTTGCTAGCCTATGATAAAAATTGTACTCAGATTTCAATCAATTTTGTAGTTATGGCTACTATAAAACGGTAGACATATTTAACCCTTTTATGTGTTTCAGACTGTAATTAAAACTATTTACAGTTTTTATCCTATTCTGACTTTTTGAATTAAAATAAAAGGTTTGCTTAAAACTCCACAATATTTTATATTTCAGGTTATCTTGTTCAAAAGATGGTGCCCAGCCAAGCACCATATAATGTAAGTTGATGTACAATTTTTCTTATTCCAAATTGTGTTTTTAGAATAGTCTTTATTGTGGTGCATTATATAAATGGAAATATATCTTATATCAGTTGCTTCTACCTCATCATTATCTAAGTAATCAAACATTAGACTTCAATATTGGATGAATAGATGCCAGAAAAGTAAGCAATTTTCAAGCAATGTAGTTGTTATCAAAATGAGTAGATTCTGAGAGTGTGTATATCCTGTCACCTCTTCAGTTTGGTTTATTGTGAGTGCACAGATAGCTTGTTAGGCCAATCCTTATATGAAAGGTTTATTGACAGTTGCGGCATGGGAGAGTGGCTACTATGGATGAATCATCAGCATGAGCCTTTGTCTCGTGACATCTCTGTTCGGCAACAGTGCATCTGTTGGGTTCATACTGAATGGCACCCTTGTGAATCAAGTTGCGCCACTATGCTCCGTCTTGAGCTTCTTTCTCACAATTGTCAAGGTCCATGTTGAAGGCTTTGGGAGATGCCTTTAGGGCATCTTTATACCGTTTCTTCTACTGACTATGTGAGTGCTTGCCTTGTTTCAGCTCACTATACAACAGCCTCTTCGGTAGACAGTGACCAGGCATATGGGCAATCTGACCTGCCCATCTGAGTTTAATTCTGCATCAACAAGATGTATTTGCTGGGCAGCTTTGCAAGGGTAAATAGTATATGTCTTGAAGCTTGATTTTGCTCACAGGTCGAACAATTTACTATCAAAGTGATAGTTGATAGGGGGAGAGATGCGTTTGTGGTTGTCACATAGTTAGTGGTTCCCCAAGGCTTGTAGAGGTGTATAATGGAAGCATCTTTGAAGTCTTGTGGTATGATTCCAAATGTCATGCAAATAGGAATAGTTGGAGTAGCTTTTTTAACCAAGGTCTGACGCTCTTTGTTGTAGATGCTATAGGATGAGTAGATTCTAAGGCAATTTAGATGCTATTGGGATGAGAAGATTCTGACGTAGTGTAGATGCTATCAGGATGAATAAATTCTGAGGCAATGTAGATGCTATCAGGATGAGTAAATTCTGAGGCAATGTTGATGCTATCAGGATGAGTACATTCTGAGGTATTGTAGATGCTTTCAGGATGAGTACATGCTTTTAGCACGAGTAGATGCTTTCAGGATGAGTAGGTCCTGAGGAAATGTAAATCTTTTTGGAACAAGCACATTCTGATGAAGTAGACAGTTGCTATGAGATGTGCGGGTACAATGGATCATGTTAAGTAAACGAGAAAGAGTAAAAAACACTAAAGTGGAAAGGCATTAATATTTTTAGGGAAAGATATATGTATGTATCTGTGTGTACTAGAACTTCTTTCCTCTTGCATTGGTATATTTGTTTAAGCAACTGCCAACGTTTAATTATCTTTTCCATCCTTCACTACCCTCAGTTTAGTTAAATTTATAATTACTTGTCTGTCATCTTCCAAATTTTATGATGATATGGAAAAATAATTTTGATAATCATTTCCAAGCAAATTCATGATGAAGATCTTTTGTTCAACACACTCAGCTTTGGTTGTCAGTTTTTACTTGTTTTTTTTCCCGTGCTTCAGGAGCCTGCTGACTGCTTGATTGTTATGGATCATCAGCTGCCTAAAGAAAGTCTTGTTGTCAAGTTTACAGGGCAGATATCCGGCAGGGTGGCCACATCAAAAGCTGTGAAATGTCGAAGTACAGTTCTAGCATTCCGAACTCCTAGTATGTATTGTGATTAGACTTATAGATAGTAATAAGAGATCACCCTATCAGATTTATCAAATAAACTAGTTAGGGTATGTAGAGCCTTGTTTGTATTTTTGTCATGTTATTTAATTTTCTGGGGTCCATTAGATGGCTACTTCAGTTGATTTCAGATGCTATCCTTTCCCTTATTGTTTATCTTATACTTTGTTGTATTTTATGCAAGGAATTGCCTTAAATTGCCTTTTCAATTCTTATTCCATAGTGTTTGCATTTCCTGAATCAGCAAAAGTCTCTGTTTGCACAGAAAGAAATGACTTGCAACTCTGTGCATATGAAAGGCCCTTCAATTTCCAGTCAAACCTGCAATCATTATTTGAGCTTCTCTGCAAGGTTAATGACCCAGTGGATTTTATGTGTGCAGCATATAATGTTAAACCTCGAGGACCCAGAGCATTAGACACTGAACTGGAAAGAGCTTTCAAGAATAAAATGCCAGCAGACTACATGCTTCTCAAAGGAGATGGATCAACTCCCTCTATGGAAGGTAAAGTATCCTTTTTGGGTATCATTGGTAAAAGTTATGTAGTATGAAATGGTCTCGTGACCTGAGACAGAAATGAAGCTATAAAGAGTGAAGAGATCAGGAGAACAAAAACGGAGAAAGAGTAAAAACAAGAGGATGGACAATAAAAGAAAAGAAGAGGTAAAGCTAGAAAGTTAAAGCAGCATTGCAATACTACATTGAGTCTTTTCACACATCAATATATGTGCGTACTGTTGTATAATCTAATTGAAATTCAAAGCAAAGTATGCTCATATATTTTAATATGGCACAATTCAATGCAATACAAAACAATACAATACAGAATCATGAAAGGCAATTTAGTAAAGACATCATAATACAATGTTGAGGTTTGAGACAGGCTTGTGTTAGTATATTTTCCAACTTTCCTTGCTTTGATAAGCTGCAAATAACTGCTTTTGAGTTATTTGTTGTATCCTAACATGCAGCATTATTTATCACTTTCAGCTGGTATGTGTATAGAAGAATTCCCAACCCTGCTACATTTTGCTGCTTGTTATGGCCTTTGTAAGCTCTGTGAAACTTTGATATCTTGCCCTGGAGGGCACAGGGCTTTGAGTATACAGAACAGGGATGGCATGGATCCAGAGACCCTTGCTAGACATCATGGCCACGAGGCATTATACTTTGCCCTGGTATGTCTTACCTCTTTACAGAATACTTTTCCAAGTCTCATAATGTTAATTAATGTTTGTTACCTTATGTATATGCTTTGCCATGGATTGTGGTGGGAATGATCATGATAATCATGATAATTGTGATGACTAGAAGCACTCCAAATTTTTTTGAATTTTAATGAGTATTTAAATGGCCTGTATTACAAGCGTCATGGTAACAGCATTATCTCCCTGAGGATTGCCCTTACTACTTGTGGTTTTGAAAAGATATCATTACCAAAATTCGTCTGTTCTAATTGCTCCATGGTAACATATTCCCCCACGAGGATTTCTTCACTATTTTTTAATTATGAATATATCCTTACCAAAGTTGTGCTGTACTAATGGCTCTATGGTAACATATTCCCCCACGAGGATTTCTTCACTATTTTTAATTTTGAATGTATCCTTACCAAAGTTGGGCTGTACTAATGGCTCTATAGTAACATATTCCCCCATGAGGATTTCTTCACTATTTTTTAATTATGAATATATCCTTACCAAAGTTGGGCTGTACTAATGGCTCTATGGTAACATATTCCCCCACGAGGATTTCTTCACTATTTTTTAATTATTAATATATCCTTACCAAAGTTGGGCTGTACTAATGGCTCTATAGTAACATATTCCCCCACGAGGATTTCTTCACTATTTTTTAATTATGATTATATCATTGCCAAAATTGGGCTGTACTAATGGCTCCATAGTAACATATTCCCCCACGAGGATTTCTTCACTATTTTTTAATTATGAGTATATCCTTACCAAAGTTGTGCTGTTCTAATGTGTGCTATGATAACTCTGTTTTTTCCCACAAGGATTTTCCTCGTTAGTTTAAAAATATTATTATCAAGTATTTCAAAATGATCCAGAACCCAGATGGCTATCCAGATCACTACCAAAAGTTCTTTGGACTAATAAACACTTTTGGTAAAAAGTTTGGGAGTAATGGGTTGTAACAACATGTTGCTAACAGACAAACAAGCAAATGATGATAATTACAATACCTCTTTGGTAGAGGTATTGTTTCTATAGTTATGATTACCTTTTTGGTAGAAGTAATAATCATAATAACTATGGTAAAGATAATGATCAGCATGAAGGATAGTGAATATGATAATGATGGTAATGACAATTAGAGCAATAATGATGCTCATTATAATAATTATAATGGTTAATGAAGATGACAATGTTCCGTATCTTTAACACTGTAGTCCACAAAATACATGCAGGTATAATAAAGTTCCTTAATGGCGAGTAGAGAGCATACGTTAGCTAGATGGAAAACTTCAACAACTAGGCTGTGATATACAAATTCCAGTTGTGTATCCTCTAACAAAGAAATCTCTTTACAGCTTGAGATATTTCTCTGGCCCTAAATTGCATCAAAGCTTAATTACATTCATCTTAAACCAAACTAATAAAATTCCTGGAAAGCAACTACTTATAAAGGTTTACGAGGTCCATCTAGAAGCCAGTAGAACTCTACAGAACAGTATAGAATGCTATCGAACACAAAAGAACACTCTAGAAGCGTTTAGAACAAAATAGGATCAAATGGAACTTTGTAGAAGCTTCATGTAAATATTGCATCAGTATTGTTCCCACAGCACAAGGACGGTTTTTAAAAGATTCTAAGTATAGAAGGTTCTAGAAATACATCTTCTAGAAGGTTCTAAACGTCCATAACACAATGATTAATCAAGCTGTTGCTGCGGACAATGATGATAATTATGGTTAATGAAGATGATAATGATTGATCAAGCTGATAATGATGATAGTGATAGTGATGGTATTAATGATGACAACAATTATGATTCTCATTTTGATGATTATTATAGTTAATGAAGATGATAATGATTGATCAAGCTGATAATGATGATAGTGATAGTGATGGTATTAATGATGACAACAATTATGATTCTCATTTTGATGATTATTATAGTTAATGAAGATGATAATGATTGATCAAGTTGATAATATTAATGATGATGATGATGATGTCATTATGGGTAATTTTTCCTTTTCATTTTTTGTATTTCGCATTCCCTTTTTCTCAGTCGGAGTTAAGACAAAACTATAATTATAAAGACAACAACAATATGGATGAGATATGTGAAAAATTTGATCATATTTACACCGAGGCTCCGTCACATGAAGAGGAAGTTTATGAGCCCATGAACTTAATCAGTGCAAATGAAAATGTTTACATCCCTATGAAACAGCAAACATCAGTACCATCAAATGACCCCAGTGATATCATAAGTGAGTATTATCTTCAGCTTAGTTCGCGTTGCCCTTAGCCTGCGTAACTTCGAGGTTCATTCATTCATTCATTCACTCATTCACCGAATGGGTCGTTCGTATCACCACTGTTTTACCAATTATCTCCCTGCCACTCTCCAGCTATTGTTGTAGCCTCTTCTACACTCATTCCTGTCCATTCTTTGACATCATCCACAGTTTCAATGGTTTTTCCCTACTTCTTTCTTTCGCTACAGCTCCTGACATTATGTCATTTGCAATAGTATCCTTAGCTCTCACCGCAAGCCCTAAATCTGTTAACTTTCTCTGTTTTAGTTGCATTCTCTTCCCTTACAGAAACGCTTGCTCTTTTATTCTTTCAGCTGATTCCAAGTACTCTCCTCATTGTTTTCATTTTAAATACTTCAATTGATTTCATTCTTTCAGCTGATTCCAAGTCCTCTTCTCATTGTCCAAGTCTTCTTCTCGTTGTTTTCATTTTAAACACTTAAGTGGTCTATACTTCCCAAATATAATGGAGTATTGATACTATGATGTCGCTTAAAAGGGGTGTCTTGATTCCAAGTTTCGTCTTTCTTTTTTTCCTTATGGTCTCCAGTTTGATGTATACGTTTGTCACCACCCGAATCCTTGCTTCGATGACAACATGGGACTTGCTTTCTTTTGTTTTGATACCCCCAAAGCATTTCATTGTTTGAATCACTATTTGACATTGTTATTACTGATTTGATTACTTTTTCCATTAGTCATTGTCATGCGTCTTTTGGCCCTTACTTGCATGCCATACGTCTTTGATGTATTGTTGAGTCATTTCCGTTAGCCCTGTAAGCTCTTGTTCATTTTCAAGTCTATATCATGAGCAAACTTGAGATTGTTATAATGTCTTGCTCTGCAGTTAGGTCCTCCGTCCAATTTCTCGGATATATCAGTCATTATCCATTCTAGAAATACATTTAAAAGAATTGGAGATAGTATACAGCCTTCTCGTACACCCCCGGTTGTTTGTGACTGCAAGGTAGCATGTTTATAATGATGGGCGTATCACCATAGAACACTTTAGTTGCCCTCAGATGTACGGATGGACCCATGTTGTCCTTTAGACTGAACAATGCACTTTGTCCACAACACCATCCATGACATTACCACTACAACTCCATCCAGAACAATACCATTACATCACTACCCATACTCCCCCAGGAACACACCCATGCCATAGGCCGCATTGTAAAACGTGCCATTTACATACAAAACCCAAACTATCATAGACCCAAAATACATTATACACCTTTATCACAGCTACTGATGTACAACAACCAATTTATTGTACATCATCAAGTGCAATGTGACATTTTGTACGTAGGTGGAAGGAAGCATTCGCTTCAAAGCATTTCCTACAACACCTGGGCCATACCACTGTTGTGATAGATCCCTAGCATTGCATTTCGGCCAAACCAACCCGGACGTCACCAATAACATAAAGTGCAGTATCGTCCGTCACACGTCCGTCCGTCTAGAGAACACCACCGTGGTCCCACAACCAGAAACGACTTATTGACACTTTAGGGACCCGTTCCCTTTACGGACTTAACTTGGACTTTGACTTACTTTCTTAGCTCATGCACTTTTTTATTCTTATTTATATTTTTCATTACCATTTTACTGTCTGTGTCTTTTTGTGTACCTTTTCCTTATTCTTCTTTGTCTTCATTCTGATTGGTTTTTCCTATGCTAGTTGGTCCCAGTCCTCCTTGTACATGTATTACGTCTATACTATCATCGTTTTCTTCTTCAAAAGGGCGGCAAATTTACAAATTTTACATTTTATTACCACGTTGAAATATTTGTTTCTATGTCTGTCAATATGTATGTCTGTTTACCTTATGTTTTTTTTTATGTTTGCTTGCCTGTCTTTCTGTGTATTTATCGTTTTATTTCCCTCTTTTCCCGCCTGTCTATTATCCCGCCAAGCTGTTTGCCTGTCCAGTTACCCTCATTCTCAGTCTGTCTGTCTTCTTCCCAAGGGTGTTCCGTGGTATGTTAGGCTGTGGAAAATAATTATAAGCTTGACTAGATAACTACAGTAAAACCTGAGTGGCACTGGTTACATGTATGGACACTTTCCATAGAAATTACTGTTGATAATAGAGTTTATTATGGGGCGATATCATGAACCATAATCTTTGTTCAAAACTGAATTAATCAGCTTGTAACTTCACAGCAAAACGAGAATTTTTATGAACCGTGACATTGCATATTTTCCCCTGAGGTCAGTTTTCTGATATCTACTTTGGAATGCATTGATATATTAATATGGTTTGACTCCTGATATATAGAAGCATTTTCTGAACAGAACAGATTTAATTATGACACACCGTGTGTACTTGGTAATTGAATAATGTTAATTTCAACAATTATAACAATGAACTACAACGAAATCAATATTTTGACTCTTGTGGACAGAATTTTAAGACGGAGACACAGATGTCTGATTCGCTTGGGTGTTTATGGTCTGGTCGCCACTGACGCATATAGAAGCACGAACAAATTGACGGATCGATGGGTAAGGAAGAGAAGTTTACAGTGATGGATACACTTATCTCTAACTCATTGGTGTATACATGGTCCGGTTGACCATCAATGGACGGACGTACAGACCGATGGAGGAATGGATAGTTAGGGGAAGGGACGCTTGCATTGATGGGTACTTTAACACTTAAATCTGACTGTCTGGATTACGTGTAGATTAGTGGCAAAACACGTGGACACAGTTGGATGTTCTGTAAGAAGTAGTCTTGTTAAATTTAACTGCAATGTAGTAACCGCTTCTTGTGGTTTAAGTGAATCCTTTCCTGCAGCAGCTGGTTGTTGGCTCTCTCCATTATGACCCTTGATCTGTTTGTGGCAACTGGACACTGAAGGCGTAAGCCATTAGGAATGACAGAAATGCCATGAACACCTTAGCAATGGACCCTACAAAAAAGTCAATCGTAACCCAATAAAAATGCAGTCAAGACCAAAGTAACCAAAATGCTCATTTCATTGCTGAGAAAGAATCTACTGGACAATCCCTTCTACAACAAATTAAAGCCCAAAGACTCACCTTCACCACGGTGCTATGGATTGCCAAAAGTTCATAAGCCAAACACACCGATATGTCCAATTGTCTCCTAATGTGGCAGTCCCCTACAGCAACTCTCCCGATTCATAGCTGACCTTTATATCTCCATACACAAAGACAAAGTAACACCATTGCAAATCATAGCCAATTTTACCGACTTCGTCAAGCAACAAAAGATCCAGCCAGATGATATCAAGGTCTCCTTCAATGTCACATCACTCTACACAAGCATTCCCATCGATGATGCTAATGTGCACATGGTTAAAGACTTGCTTGAAAACGATACGTCATTGGCATCAAGGATCACTCTGCATCCCTTGGATATCGTGAACCTATTACAAGCAGTTCTCTCAAACACATGCTTCCTCTTCAACAATGAGGTCTACACTCAAACCAATGGTGTTCCTTTGGGAGCTGCCAAGTCTTCTGTGATTGCTGAAATATTCATGCAAGCATTTGAAGCCACAGCACTATCAACTGCAGACCAAGTGCCTTCTGTCTGGGAAAGATATATTGATGATGTCTTTGCAATCATAAACAGAGAAGAGTTACAAGGATTCTTTGACTACATTAACAATCTACAGCCCAACATCGCTGGACAGCTACTCTTCCTTGATATTCTAGTGAAGAGGCAAACAGAATGTTGCACCTCCGTTACCATCTACAGAAAATCAGCCGACACAGACCAGTACCTCAACAGTGCATCACACCATCTGCTCTCAGCCCGTAACCGTGTCATAACCAGTTTATTTCAAAGAGTATAAAGTGTCGTTTCTAGTCCAGAAGACCTTGGAAAAGAAGAGAGATATCTCTGAAAGATCCTTCTAAACAACAGATATCACACGAAGGAAGTATAGAGAGCCTTAACTAGAAATGCCTAATTGTGAAGCTGAACATGTTAAACGAATAAGTCTGCCTTCTGTCAAAGACACCAGTGAACACATAAGAAGATCCCATAAACAACGCAACATCCAATGTTCCTTCTTCTCCACATCCACATTAAGAAAAATGCTTTCAAAGCCAAAGGATCCAGTCCCTCTTGAGAAGAGAAACATGTACAAACTCGACTGTAAAGACCATCCTGTAACCTACATTGGCAAATCAAAGCATTCCTTGGGTCAGAGGCAAAAGGAGCACAAAAGAGCAGTTGAAAAAGGTGACATCAAGAGCCACGAAATCGCTGAACACTCCTGCATACATAATTATTCCTTTTATTGGGAAAACAAACAAATTCTAAATAAGGAGAGCAACACAGTAGCAAGAAAAATAAAAGAAACAATCCATTCCCTACAGCATTATTAACAGCATTTCTTACACTCTTCCAGAAATATGGTTTCCAGCACTAGAAAAAGAAACACATTAAACACCAAACAGATATGGCGCCACTCATCATTTCGATCCCTGTCACCATGGAGGTCCGCACTGAGGAAACTTAAAGCACCTGTACAAAGTCACTTCTAGCAGCCTGATGATGGGAGAAGCTTCTCTCGAAACGTAGCTCAGGAAAAGCTTACGACTCATGACATGATAAAACTCCTATATCTATAACTTCCTCTGAGTCCATAAATACAAGAATTTTCAAGGCCATATTCTAATTCAAATTCTACGATACTGCTTTAGTGTGTATTGTATTTGGTGCCCTTTATACTCATATATTAATTGTTACTAACTAGAGCACTGTATGCCAAGCCACACAAATCAGTATTTTACGTCCATATGTCGCATGATACAGCAACATCTTCAGTATTCTAAACAAATTTATCTGCGTTATATCACTTATTTATGTCACCTGTTCACACCCGTTATCCTCCTTAGACGGAAACTCAGTTACACAATTGTCAATGGCGAAGGCTCATTGACACATTTTCTGGTGCGAAACAATCCCCATATTGGCCCAAACGGGACGTCCTCGTTTTCCATATGAGTTAGTGTTTAGTTTAGTGGATTTCAAGCTCTGAAGTTACTGTCAGCCATCTTCTGCTCTTCATCTTGCATTCTGCTAATCTCTAACAATGTTACTTCTCCATAGACTTCTTTTGTCGTAGAATTTCTCTCTTCCTTACTAATATAATCAGTTTTTAATATGTACTGATCTCATGAATTATCACTTATACTTCTGTGGATAATAAACTGTATTTTAGTTATTTAATTTTACCATCTTTTCTGGAAGTCCTTCTAGACCGCACATCTAGTGGTTTTACCACTTCTGTCAACAGACTTGTCACTAATTTTAACAGTGTCATACCGTTCTCATGCAAAAGGACTAATTAACTTTCTGCTATTCCGTTACTTTCCAGTTATCTGTTCTAGTTATTATTATATTCATTCAGAATTAAAGAGCCTATACGCACTATTTTTCAACGGCTGTTCCCTATGGCCCATAGATTTTTGTATTCTCTCATTTCTCATTAAAGTGCACTCCACTAAATGTGTATATGATACTACTCCAAACTGGTATTTTGTTTGATATTAATTTGTTTTTATATTTTTCCTTTATATTATGTTCGCTTTTGTCATCTCTCCTGTTTTCTCAGGTCGAATCAGAGGACTGCAGTCTGCTTCGGATGATGACCTAAGAGATGGCATCGCAAAGTTACTTGTAGATTTTAAGGTTGGTATTTCTGAGTCACTTCAAGTGACCTTGTCTTGCTATTGAATGATGAAAACAGTGTCAGGTTAAATCGGTTTCATGCTAAGGACTTGTTTGAGGAAATACCATCAATATCACACGTCTGTTCTATCTTTAAGGAATTTGATTATGCTAATTTGAAACCACATTACATGACTGGAGTTCACTTGTAGGGACTACACTTAACTTTGAACACAGCCATAAGCTGATCCGAGACACCAAGGATCAACTGCCAGGGATCGACAAAAGGCTACCACAACAACGTGAATTTGTCCAACCTGACATTGAGGCATGCAAAAACAATACCTTACCTCTTGCTGCGTGACAAATAAAAGTCTTCAGCAAACTTTGTAATATCAAGTATTTACGAAGACTGCTACCAAAAAGATATTACCTAAGTTTTCTTGCATAAGTTTTCTTGCCTAAGTTTTCTTACGTAAGTTTTCTTGCCTAAGTTTTCTTGCCTAAGTTTTCTTGCCTAAGTTTTCTTGCCTAAGTTTTCTTGCCTAAGTTTTCTTACGTAAGTTTTCTTGCCTAAGTTTTCTTGCCGAGAGAGCCGCGATCGAGTTTAGAGGTCACGTCCGGGAAACACAACTGCTGCATGTGAACACATCATGAAAATTTAAGAGTCTTTAGCTATCTTTTGTTGTTGTGTTAGTGATCATGCCATATGCTTCGTTGATTTTGGTATTAGTAACTTCCATTATGTACTCTAATGCAGGAAATGCAGGAAGAAAGTCCATATGACAATGAGTGCTGTGAACCAGGTAAATATATCACAAGTAAATTTATTCTTATTACTATTATTATCATTATTATCGTTATTGTTATCATTATTATTGTATATGTATGTAAATTGTATATATAAGATAT
>JANTCA010047932.1:0-18454 GCA_024741275.1 Chironex yamaguchii
TCTATCTATCTATCTATCTATCTATCTATCTATCTATCTATCTATCTATCTATCTATATGTCTGTCTGTCTGTCTGTCTGTCTGTCTGTCTGTCTGTCCGTCCGTCCGTCCGTCCATCCATCCATACGTATATCCATCCGCATATCCTCCCGTGCATCCATCCGCACATCCATCCGTACGTTTGTGGTATTATTTATCCATCCATGTATTCGTCCATTCATCCATTCGTTCATTTATACACGTAAGGTTACCTGGTTTTCCTCATAGCCACCGCAGGTTTCTTGACACGTACCTCAAGAGTATAAAGTCACCGTCAGCAATATTCGCACAATTCGAAGAATCGTTGCATAGAGGGAATCTTACAACTTACCCTGCAATGTTAATGCTGCCCTGTACTTCATATTTACATTACATTACCTTTTTAAAAGGCTATCCTGTAACCTCCTTTTCAATCTTTGTATTTGATAGGACCATCGGAATGATGGGTGAAAAGCAGTTTACAAGTCGCGCTTTTCCTTACTATCATTACTTTAACGTCAGTGTATGTGGCAGCCCTGCTGGTTCTAGCTGCTTCGGAGTCCAGAAAAATAGCCAAGTAAGTATACAACAGTTGTAACATATAGTCCTACTTCAAAGGGCAGTAATTCATATACGAATTTTCGTGCTGCATGGTTCTATTCGTGTTATATTGTGTCAGCGACCGAATCTGTACAAATTTATCACGTTTTTGTTTCAGGAAGGGAACGGCAAGACCAACGTCGTCAGTGTACACTCCTCCATTTGCAGGAGCTATTGTTACTCTGAGGATAACGGGAAACTTTGCGCGCAAGCCATGGAGTAAGTTTCTTTTTTGAACTTCTCTTACCAATAGTCTGTTCGTTGGTCTTTAAGTTTAAATATATGAGTCCTGTTGTTCGATTCCCCTCGACTCCTGCCTTCAGTGTTGCCATTGACCTAATGCGCCACTTAGTAATAATCAATGTATAACATTATTTAATGATATTGGTATCTAGCACATTCGAAGAAAAGGGAAGAAACACAAATGACATTTAGTAATTTTTCCACAGTTGGGTTTCGACAACTTGACAACTTCAACAAACCTTTGTGTTGGAATGATACAATGATTTTAGTGACGGCTTTTAACCTGAAGGTTGGCCTTTCTACTTTTGTCCGCTGCAATGCAGCTATTTTGATTTAACTCCTGTGACAAATATACATGTGAAAGCATTAGTATCTTTGCTGTGATGAGATACAAACTCATGAGACTGACGAACGCGAGGTCAATATTCAATTAATATTCAAGTTAATGAATTTGTTTGAACGCTGCTTGTCTCTGGTACCATGGACTTCGCCAGGAATTTTCGTTGCACGCGGGCGATTCGCCTTCTGTATTTCCCTCGCCGAGTTATTTATACGGGCTGTTGACTGCCCTCGTAAAAACATGTCACACCCGCAAGAAACAGGAACATCATGTACGGAAGAGCTACTGACGTTGTTGGACGGGCAATCGCCCTCGTGACCTCGACATCGCGGGCAATGCGCTATATTATTTTCTCGACTAAAAGATTTGCCTTACTATACTTTGACAAGGTGGCACATTGGCTTCAGTGTTTGCGTTTGAGATTGAATTCTGGTTTGCCAGAATGTATAGACAAATAGACAGCACGTTGCTAAGATCCCTGATTGGATAAAAGATTGAAATGGAAATGAATGTTGTTTTGATGACGATACTTAGTGTTTAAGTTGTGTGTTTCTTGCTTAGTCTTGGAGAGCAGTTGGTTTCTATTTATGTTGGAGATCCATTTCATTCCAATTCTTCAACTGAAGGGATCACATTAGACTCAGGTATGTATACTCTTTAAATCAGTTCTGTCTATTTCTCATTGCCCTTTGCACTGGCCTTGGTTACTATATTTTCCGTTCTCTGACAGCAAAGATTTGTTGTTTGTCACTTTATTCCTTTCAATGAGAAACAGTGAAGATATATGCGTTCATCCTTGCAGTGGCGCGTGCTTCATATTCATAGTCTTTCAATTTAAGGATCATTGTTTGAGTCCACCGCCAGGTGTTTGACATAAAATGCCAGGAGAGCTACCAACTCCCTGTAATTCGAGGCGTACACAAGCACTTGGGTGGTCATGGAGAGGACGTATCGCGATCGCTTTTCCTTAACAGAAGGAAGACAATAATAATTATTTTCACAGCCGTTTAGTATACTTCAAGGACATTCTCCCCGTGCTGAATATATCTTCTGAACCAAGGCATTTTGGATATGCAAGCGTAAGGTTATGATTGTGTTCACCGGAGCGTCGACCGGAGCGCAAATCTGACGTCTTTTCTACTGAGCTGCACAACTCGTCAATAGGTAAGACCGACACCGGTCGTACATTCATTAATTGGATGTTAATCTGTTGGTGTATGCGCTTACAAGCGGCTTATGTTTAGCGCCTCCAGGGCGTTTGCACGAGTTTTATATAGAAAAAGACAAGATGTTCTTACTTTGATAAACAGAAGTAAGTTTACTTTATATCTCTTTTGCATGAAGACCTTTGGGAACTACCACAGCTCTAGTCCAAATGCAGATGTCGGATCTCCAATCTTCATTGGCAAAGCATAAATGGCTTGCCCCGGTGGTGATAATACATACCTTAATTTCTGTTCTTAACACAAGACCACCCTGTCGACTTCCAAGTGAAATTAAAGGAAAAATGGTCAACCACACTATCCCAGCACAAGTATGCCACACTAGGTAGATGGAGGAAGAATAGGGTACAAATAAGAAAATGTTGATACCTGGAATTTTTACGTTCGCACGAAGTGATTTTCTCTGATGGCTTAGAAGAACGTACAACTGTGCACATTTCAAGGACATTTTGGTGATTGTAAGTTAGCGACGAAGTGGGGATAAGCTTCATTATCAAAGTGTTATGCGTGGAGTAGACATGGAGATTGGTGTACTGTTAACGCTTGTCACTCAGAGTTTACTTGTGCAACGTCTGCAGAACGGCTTAAGTTCGAGTTTCCGCATAGTCGTCCCTATGACTAATTTCAGTTCTTTGGCAAAGACGGATTTTATTGATTATCTGAAAAATTATCTCCTCTATAATATTCCATTGGTCTAGGTTTTAAAGTTCACTGTATTACCTTATTTTTCATTTACCGCCTCCTTCCTTCCTACTTTTTCTTGAAAGTCATCTGGCCTTATTTACTATTTTCTATCAGGGGGAGAGGTCAACGACACTTTACCGACAGATGTCAGCTTCTACTTCAAGTCATCGACGTATGTATTCTTTCCGTAATGGGTACCATCTTCTGTAGCCTGGATCAAGTTTTTGGTTCTTTTGAAAATTTTATTGACTCGGTGGAAGCTAGGGATGTTTGAAGTTTATCATGTCATGAGTCGTAAACTTTTTGTGAGCTACGTTTTGAGAGATCCTTCTCCCATTGCCAGGCTTTCATCGCCTGATAAGCGTCAAACATCCACTAAATATTTTGTTATGTATAATGAATGTACTAGCAATCATCTACAAAGACACTTGAAATCGGTTTCAGTAATATTATACGTGAAACCTCCACTTTACGATAATTTATTTTGATGCCTTATTGCGTTTAGGTAAATTGTTTACTGTTGAGTGCTTAATATTAATGGATGTATTACAGCTAAATTGTTGTAGATTTCAGTTACATTGCCATTAACTCTTCCTTGGCATTGCAGGCATTTCGTAAAAACGTCAAGTGCAGTGTAAATCTTGACATAATCCAGTAGACGGTAATACTGAACATGACTGGTATAGTATAAATCATGGTCCAGCCCAGCAGAAGTCACTATTGACCTCCATGATATATCATTAAATGCACCATATAGCATCATAGTGGTGAGTGCTAAGCAGGGAAGCGTTATGTACCATTTGTATGTCTTTGGTATGACCCGGTCGTGGATTCAAACCCATAATCTTCCGCACTCAAAGCGAGCACTCTACCACTAAGCCACCGCTGCGGTCTATGATATTGGTAGTTTAATCAAATTAATTTCACCGGATCTTCACTGCAGTATCTAATTTATATTTTATTTAGCATCACACCCCGATGCCCACAGGGGTTCTCAACATTGGTGACAATGCGATGTGACCCAGGTTCGAAAGATAAGGTATGATACCGAGAACTACTCTATAGCGACAACATATGTTTTTGATAGATGAAACTGAATTTCGGAGATACGACGTTAGAGCATTGTAAAATTTACTAGTGATAGTATTTATCAAAACTTACTCGTGGTAGTATTATTTGCTTGTATGCAACAATACAAAGTCACACACGCAAGCCACGTAGCTATCCAGGCGCACTGCACACACCTTTTAATCATATAAATGCGCAGAAACTAGCTTACCTATAAAGCTGAACACTTGGTAGTTTGTTGCCACTCAAGCACTGAATTTCGGAGATACGACATTAGAGCATTGTAATATTTACTAGTGATATTATTTATCAAAACTTACTCGTGGCAGTATTATTTGCTTGCATACAACAATACAAAGTCACACACGCAAGCCACTTAGCTAACCAGGCGCACTGCATACACCTTTTAATCATACACATGCTCAGAAACTATTTTACCTATAAAGCTGAACACTAGTAGTTTGTTGCCACCCAAACACACTGGGTTATACTGACATAAACATACTTGCTCACATACTGCCATCCAAGCATATTGAGTCAAACCGGGATACCTTGGCACGCTTAATCATGTACTGCCATGCAAGTACACTGTCAGAAATACCTAAACAATTAAGTCATGTACTGTCGTCCAAACACACTGAGCGAGACAGGCATTAATAATCACCCTTAATCGTATATTCCACCAAAGCATACCTAGACAGACAGACGCTAGTATTTACACACATACGAAGTAGGCCAGCCGGTCAGGCGTCTATACACTGGCATTCACAGATACGTAGATATCCAGAGACGTATTCGTGCACTTAAACCGGTACAATTAAGTCACATACTGTCGTCCAAATACACTGAGCGAGACAGGCGTTAATAATCACACTTAATCGTATATTCCAAAGCATACCTTGACAGGCAGACGCTAGTATTTACCAAATACGAAGTAGGCCAGCCGGTCAGGCGTCTATACACTGGCATTCACAGATACGTAGATATCCAGAGACGTATTCGTACACCTAAACCGGTACAATTAAGTCACATACTGTCGTCCAAACACACTGAGCGAGACAGGCATTAATAACCACACTCAATCGTATATTCCACCAAAGCACACCTAGACAGACAGACAGACAGACGCTAGTATTTACCCACATGCGAAGTAGGCCAGCCGGTCAGGCGTCTATACACAGGCATTCACAGATACATAGATATCCAGAGACGTATTCGTGCACCGTTGCATTCCAACCATAATTAAAGACACGTCCAGAACAACTTTTGTGTGAGTGAGTTATCAGGGTTAAAGATTGTATGTTTTTCTTCCATGCCTGTGGAGCTGTTGAGTTCAACAAGGGAGAGACCAGGTCGCATGGCCTAGGTCATTTAGGTCGAAAATTCGCTGATACATGGTTCTCTTCTCTAAAAGGCCTAAAAGTTACAAATTGTATATTGCATTGTATCCTTAATGTTGTTCCGATTTTTCTCTGTCTTTCCTTCACATACCTCGTAATTTAGTTTTGTGTTTTACTGTTACAAATTTCTGCTCATAAGTTTAAAGAGTACAACACCATTATTGTGACTATGAAGGTCAGTTACAACATTGATTTTGATTCATGACGCAACATATGTTACCATGAAAGCATTTCATAACCAACCCTTGAACTGGTTTTTAGCTTTGGGTAGTTGTGTAGTGAATAAAATCATATGTTGACTCAGATTTTGCTGATCAATGAAAATGACTTCATCAATAGCTGACGCGTTCCTAGTTTTCTTATGGTACTTGCCATGGTGAATCTGTTCATGACAAAAAACATTTGAGCTTTAAGCTTTCGGAAGTAGGAATTTTTATTGATGCGAATAAGGTTTGCTGGAGATGTTGTCAATGTCGAAGCTACAACGACTTTCCTCTTGAGATTCATTCCTTGGACTCTAATATTTTTTTAGATTGAAGGAAGACTGAAGGAACATTATATTTAGAAATGATCAACTGTAAATAGGATAATCTTGTTTAAGCAATTTCATTACGTATACATTACTATTATTGCTTTTATATTTTATAGTATACTCGGTATACATCGACTTTCTTTATTATTATCACATTGCTTGGTTGTCGTAGATTTCCAATGGGATTTTGCTGAGTTGGATTTTTGTGGAATTGCAATATTTATCCAATATTTTGTTTTTCTGCCTAGGGATACTTAAGACCTCCAAAGAAGTGTTCCCACGGGACGTGCAACGGATGTTTGTGAGTGCTATGTATTGGAAATGTGTATATTCATATGACATTGAATAAATGAATCTTCCCTTATCAACCACTGGGTTTTGGCTAGTGCTACCAAGGACTGTAAGTTGTCCACCAAACCTTGTTAAGCGTTAAGGAAAATGTGTCTCTTTCTCCTGGACTAGCTGCCATTTCCAGGATGAAAATTTCCAGAGAGCACAAGGCAGACAGAAGTCGTCATTTAATCATGCAATGTTGACACATGAAACTAAATGGGCAGTTCATGGTAGAACATCTGCATCGTAGGGCATTATTCTTAGCTCAGTCTCTGTTTGCGGGGAAGGGCATTTGCATGGTAACGTATGTGAGTATTGAGTGGTCTGCATGATAGAGCATCTTCCAAAGCACATCCTCTGTTGTCAGAGCGTTTGCATAGGAGAGTATGTGAACGGTGAAACGTTCTCATGGCAGAGCGTGTGTATAGCAGAGGTTCTGCATGGCAGAGCATCTGGATTGCAGGGCATCGGAATGGCAGAGCATCGGAATGACAGAGCATCGGAATGACAGAGCATCGGAATGGCAGAGCATCTGCATGGTAAAGCGTCTGAATGGCAGACCATCTGCATGGCAGAGCATCTGCATTCTAGTGCATAATTTAAAATTATTGTAGCATGTGCATTACCCATTATTAATTGCTTTAAATTATATTTCTATAAATTGACAGATGGAATCGGTTTTCAGGAAAATTTGACACTTTTAAACTCAATATGACGTTCGGAAGTATCCACCGTGTGGATTATGATAAATTTGCCCAAGATAGGTTTAGTTAGAGTGATGTCTTGTATCCAATAGCTCAAAATGTTTTTTATCGTTCTGTATTTTCTATGTAGGTTTCACTTATTTTGGCATTCGCCTATTGCTTGTCCCATCTGCACTCATTTGGACTATGATAACATAACTTCAGCTTGTAAGGTAAGCGTTTGTTGTGTACTTATTTGTTATTAAGCCCCATTATACTGGTACTTGTCAAATGCCTGTACTACCTCTGCCCATAAATGTGTTGGTAATGACCTGTTTTTACAATATCTTGCCAAAGTATTTGCTGTTTCACGATTCAATTAGTTTTTTATTTGCTTCTGACGTTACTCCGTTGATTGCCTGTTTGTACCAGATGTGAAATTCTTTTCTCGTGCCACAGTTCACCAAATATTTACATTCCATGTTCTTTCTGTATTTCCTTCGTTTGATTTCTTGTTTTCCCCATAACCATTTTAGTTCATTTTCAATTGTTCCCAGGCTTTTCAAGGGCTTCCTGTATTTCCAGGTCCAACTGAGTTAATTGCTTTCCTCTTAAATGCAACATTCTTTCCTTGTTATTGGTTTTTACTTATTACTTTGCTGTTTTTAGCAGATGCCCCTCAACTAATTGCGTGTCCTTGAAAAGGCTTACTCAGCCTCGTGACTTGTTTCTGCTGGATTCCACTCATCTAAGGCCCTTAATGGCTTCTTAACACCAGGTTTAGTCCCCAGTTTCATTACGTGACCCTTTCCCTGACATACGCCACATATTCTACCAAAACAATTTCCTTGTCTTCCATACTCTACTCAATAGTTTCCAAGCTATAACCAAACCCTAATCAATGGTCTCCTTGCTATCGCCATACTCTAATAAGTAGTTTCACTGCTATTACAATACCCTAATCAATGGTTTCCCTGCTACTGCCATATTCCAATCAATGGTTTCCCTAGTATTGCCATACTCTACTCATTGGTTTCCCTGCTATTACCATACTCTACTCAATGGTTTCCCTGCTATTACCATACTCTACTCAATGGTTTCCCTGCTATTGCCATACTCTACTCAATGGTTTCCCTGCTATTACCGTACTCTACTCAATGATTTGCCCTCGTATTGTCATACTCAACTCAATGGTTTCCCTGCTATCGCCATACTCTACTCAATGGTTTCCCTGCTATTGCCATACTCTACTCAATGCTTTCCCTGCTATTGCCATACTCTACTCAATGCTTTCCCTGCTATTGCCGTACTCTAATCTATGGTTACCCCTCGTATTGCCATACTCTACTCAATGGTTTCCCCTCGTATTGCCATACCTTACCCAATGGTTCCTTTCGCATTGCCATACTCTACTCAATGGTTTCCCCTCGTATTGCCATACTTTACTCGATGGTTTCCCCTCGTATTGCCATACTCTAATCAGTGGTTTCCCCTCGCATTGCCATACTCTACTCAATGTTTTACCCTCGTATTGTCATACTCAACTCAATGGTTTCCCTCCTATTGCCATACTGTACTCAATAGTTTCCCTGCTATGGCCATACTCTACTCAATGGTTTACCTGCTATTGCCATACTCTACTTAGTTGTTTACCTGCTTAATTTTGTAGTTTGCACTTACTTGATTAAATTTAGATTTGTTTCTGTAGTGCCTTTTGGCGTTTTCGTTCCTATCCAGGATGGCCTCTCAACTGTTCGTCACATTTGGCATTTCCCAAAGTAAGCAGTTTTTTCCTACCCAACTGAGTTTTAGGAAATTTTTGTTTCGTATTTTTCGCTAGTGTGCTTACTTGCTTCAGAATGTTTGTCCGTTCGAATGATGGTCTTGTTTATGTTGCCATAGTCGTGTATTTATTTCTTTTCATGTGGTTTGTTTAAGGATTTGTATTTGGTATATTTGCACACGTTCGTTGATCCGCAAGCTTGCTATTTGATTTCAATCTATTATTTTCCTTCCATTCACTTGACGTTTTTCAGAATACAAACTGTGTACATGAAACAAATTTACTTTGCGTGAACTAAGAGAATGAAACTGAACTTAGCCTGACCTTCCCCGGATTTGAAGGCAGGAGAACAATTTGCATAGCTTTAGTTCACAGTCCCTTGTCGTTCTCGTCTTCATCTTCTACCTTCTCCCCTCCCCCCTCGTCTTTGTCGTTTTCACTCATCTTTTTTGTCTTTTCTCTTTGCTGCCATAGTTTCTCTCTTTTTCTTCTCTTCTTTTTGCTTTTCCACGTCTTCTCCTCGACATCTTTACTTGTTTTCTACGTTTTCACCTCCTGCTTGTCTTCTGTCACGTCATTATCTTCTCCACTAGTAAGTCCTACCTCAACTTCTCCCTCTCACTCCACCCAAGTTCTTCACCTTTTATACTACCCCTCCTATCAAGTATTTCTCTCCAGTAGCCCTCTCTTGTTCCCAAGCTCACCCTCCTATGCTTTTGTTGGTCTTTTCGGTCTGTCCTCATTCACCTCTACTAATTCTCATCCTTTTCTTGTTTCACATTACCTCTTCATCGGATCTGGTCTTTGTCACTTCCTTTTTCTCTCTGCTATTTTTTTACGTCCGTTTCCTTGTTACTACGTCTCTCCTTATGATTCTCTTAGGCGCTTTCTTTTCCCTGCTGCTTTCCCTGTTTTCTGTTTTGCCTTTTACGCTTTTCCTTTTTCTCCTTTGCCATTTCCCTTTCCTTTTGTCTCTATGCCGTTTTTTCCCTCCTGCTTCCTGGCAACTTTTTATGATGTCTTGTTCTCCTTCTCCCTACTCCCCACTACATAGTTTTCTTGTTAGTTCTCCTGGTTACTCGTATAGTTCTGCATCGTTCTGTTTTTATTAGAATGTGTCGTGATGGTGTTGCTTTACCTTCTGACGTAACAAGACGGTGTTCGATCTTTGAGAAATCGATTCTGGATTTTAAGGTATGGTTACTATTTGTACTGTTTGCATAACGCGTGGGAAATAGCGATCATTACCCTGATTTTTCCAGCGACACCTATACGATGGCCAGGAATCTTTTGCAAGTTCAAAGGGCGGAAACAATATTGATCTTTTCTTCTTCATTGGAAGATTAGAATTGATTTGAAATGAATTCAAAGGTCAACTGATGTGATTTTTGAAATATTGTTTTGAATTCCAAACTGAATAGGTTTCAGTTTCCTTAATAGTGTTTATTTACGCGAGGAGTTTTATTTTAAGGATTTGCGTGTCGCCAAATAATATTGTTGATGCATTTCAGAAGGATAGCTAGAAGCGATGAATTGGTTACTTTGGTGGCCAATCTGTTGCAAATATGAGAACTTATTTGGTTTTCTAGTCGCAAAAGAACTTGCGGACGTTGCTGCTAAAGGGGTCACGAGTGTTTATTTGTATTAGAATTTGTCTCTTTTTTAAAAAATTTATCTTATCGACATCAACTTTCGCAACTCATCCTGTGCTATTCCAAAAATTGTGATATTTGAAGTCTGACATGGCAGGCGTTTGGTTAAATTAAATCTCTCGGATGATAGTAACCGATCTTCTCTAAAATATGTCGGTATTTGGTCACTTATAGCGAAAAATAACAGAGGGATTTCCCATGTAACCCTACTGAAATTTAGTGATTGGCTTAAGCATTTTTAACAACCAAGATATTATTTTAAACCCCTATACCTATGTTTGCTATGTTTGAAATTAGACATTGACCAGGATTGTGTTTATCTCATACGTCATGAAATTTCATTGTAGATTTTCATTTTGATATTCTTGGGGCTTGCGGTGCTGTTGGTTATTGCCGTGTTGGTACTTTGTTACAGAAATAGAAGGTAAGATAACGTTCAATTAAAGGAAAGTAGTCACGTACACTAACTGCAGTGGTACTTGAGCTCTGAGCTGACTACCATATAGATTCTACGCTATCAGAGATTTTGAGCCATCAGTATGACTACAACTGTTTGCCCAATTCACTACCTGCTTACACAGCTCCTATATTGGTAGGTTTCACGTCTAGCTCATTGCAAGGTTGGTCCCTTCTCAGAATTATTCCTTGGCAAAGTTAGTGTCTGTCACAGCAGTGGAGTCCTTTCGTGTCTCGCGTCTAATGAAGAAGTTGATCTAACTCGAATGACAATCTGTTTCAGTAGGCTACGTAAACTCGTGCACATTATCATACCCATTTACCAGCCTCTACATGTATTTAATTTGGACACTACAATACCATATAGTTGATCTACGCCATACAATTCCAATGTTTCCCCATCTTGTGAAATAACCTCTGGTCAAACTGGTTGATATTTCATATATTCCATCAAAATCCTTTTTCTTAAGTGAAGTTTATTCCCAAAGCGTATTCTTAGTGTCCGTCAATGACTGAAATGTTACCATTTGTCATGCCCTGTGCGCCATTGCGCTTGAGGGTATCATGGCCAGGGTCGGTAGAGACTCATAAACTGCAGCCGTTCTTTTTATTTTTGTATAACTTGTGGTAAACCTAACAAATAATTAACTGTCTTGACACTTCTTGTGATATGCTGGGAATGAGTTCGAACTAAGATTCTTAGTTTTGATGTCATAAACTCAATGGCGCTTGTGTAAGCGTCTTTCTGTTATGACAACAGTAGACACTTTGCATTGTCAACGACAGCAAACGAAATACATTTTGTGTCATTTACAAATTATTCAAACTAGGTTTTTGTTTGCGTCATTACTCTGCCAGTAGTAAGGCATGTTTGATGTTTTATCCGCATATCGGCGTGTGTCTGTTTTTCCTTACTGTTTGTTAGGCAGTGGACTTTGATAGTAGCTACATGCTCGAGGTCACTGTGGTATAAACCCCAAATAACGTTTTTGGGGAGGACTTTAACGGGGACAAATTTAAAACAAAGACTTTATATACCTTCACATACGTGTACGTGCGCGCGCACACCACTACCACCACCATAATCACCATCATCACCAATTTTTCTGTGTCTGTAAATAACTGCTGATATTATTGGAAGTGATGAAGAGTTAGGGAAGCTGAAGTGTACGAGCTACGATTGAGAGTGATTGAATGGCATTATGTCGACGTTGAATTCAACAGGAATTAGGAAGTTGTTAATCAAGGGGCTCCATGTCCAGTTCGTAGTGGGTAAGTTTCGATGGCTATGAAATATATTTGCAACTTTACCGCATTTTTGGATAAGATAACGATCTATCCGCGAATTTTCGACCTACAAGATCTTTGTCATGCAACAGAATTAGGAATACTTATAACATAGCTGATATGCACGTAGAAAGAAGGAGGACTGGGACCAAGCACAGAAGAAAAAAAATTAAAATAGAGACAAAGGACAACAACAAAGGCAAGAATAGATCTATGGAAAGATACAGAAAGAAGGGAGAACTAGGGTAAAGAAAATATGCTTATGGATAGAAAAAGTTAGAAATCAGAGAGAAATGAAAAATTTGAAATCAGAGAGAAAGGAAAAGTTAGAAATCATGGAGAAATGAAATATTAGAAATCATAGAGAAAGGAAAAGTTAGAAGTCATAGAGAAATGAAAAATTAGAAATCATAGAGAAAGGAAAATTAGAAATCATAGAGAAATAAAAAATTAGAAATCATAGAGAAAGGAAAAGTTAGAAATCATAGAGAAATGAAAAATTAGAAATCATAGAGAAAGGAAAAATTAGAAATCATAGAGAAAGGAAAATTAGAAATCATAGAGAAATCAAAAATTAGAAATCATAGAGAAAGGAAACATTAGAACTCATAGAGAAATCAAAAATTAGAAATCATAGAGAAAGGAAACGGGTGTGTATATGGCAGTTAATAGGAGTCAAAGTCTAAATGGGGGTAAAGGGTCCCCAAAGTGTGGAAAAGGCGTTTCTCAGTAGTGCGTTTATTGTTGGTAGTCTTTAGTGTTGTGACGAACTATAGTGCATTTAAGGTCGGTTGTGATGTCGTGGCTTGTCTGACAAAAATGTGATGCTACGGGTATATCTTTACGATGGTGGCCTATGTCAGCCAGGTGTTTACAGAAGCGCTCAGAAAATGGACTAAACATCACATTTTTATTGGACTTGATAATGTACACTAAGTTCGTCGTGGTACATCGATAGTTGTGATGAGTTTAAACAGTACCTTTGGGTAGTGTATGTGTGTTTCTTTCCATAGATCTATTTGTGCCGTATTTGTTGCCCTTCGTCTCTATTCTCATTGTTTTCTCCTGTGCTCCCAAGAGTTTGTAGGTCGAAAATTCGCTGATAGCCTCGAAATTCGCGAGGCTATTTTGCCCGTCACACTGTTTTTGCATCATTTGAAGGTGGGATTAGCAGTGTATCTTATGGAAGATGGTTTCTTTTCCTCCTGCATTTGTTCGGTCAGATGTTCTTGTATCTCATAGGCAATGTTTATTTTGTTATTTTCAATATTTGGTTGTGCATCCTTATTTAGATTGACATACAAGTATCATCGCTTGATTGATACTACCGCGGTCAAGAATGGGGAGCTTCCAGCAGCTGAAAGGTGCACGTTGGAAGAAGGAGAAGAAGATGAAGAAGAGGTAGCCTGATGTTCATTAATGCTATTTTCCGATGCGCACGCAGAGTTTCTTTCGCGCTACTGTTGAAAAAGGCCTTGGGCGGGAGAAAATAGTGGGACCCTATTCTAGCAAGGTGCATGCTCCTTTGTACTTGTTCTTTGGGGAATAACCCGCTTTTTGTCTATCATGTGCAACTCTGTGTTGTTTGTGAATATAAGAATGGCGATACCAACCATAAATCTGTGGTTTCAAATGCACGCCACCGAAAGTGACGAAGAGCTCACTCTTTAGTTTACTTTGTCACCCCTGTATTCCGTGACCATGTGGTGAACAAGTTTTTCTAGATCTTTTTATTACAGTTTTAAGTTTAATGTGTTAAACACTAAGAATTATATATCCTCTCTGAATTACCTTCCTGAAATAACCCTGGTTTTTTTAAATTAAAGATGGCGTGCAGATGCTCGTTGCACGTAATTTCTATGTCACGAACCATGTAATATACGTGGAATTCATTACGACAAAACCCTTAGCTTAACTTCCGTGATTTATTAGGCTTTTTCCTTTGTCACGGCATTGTCGGGCTTCATGCCGACCACCGATGCAAATCTCCAATTTATGACGAGGCCACCGTTAAAGGCAAACTAACAGAATATCACTTGCCTAAATTACATCCTGTAACACAGTTCATATAACTGCTCGCGGTCCACGTTGGCCAAATAATCTTAAAATTTGGAGCTCATAAAAATGAAGCACTTGTCGTGTTTTCGACCCACGCAAGTAAATTCGCGTGATTGCGTGAGTTTTAATGTCGCTTGGGTCTGATGTAAGATTCTTACTACTTTCAAACCAACACGAAAACGGGATGCTTGTTAACAAGTAGATTTCCTTTTTTGAAAATCCTAGCTTTAGACCGATTTCCTAACAGGGAACTGGGTTATAATCTTGGTCCGTTTAGCCCAGATCGGCGGTGAGCACGAACGTATCTATATGTTTACGATTGGACTTGGATAAAAATTCTGCTACAGTTTTAGGCGATAACGGGTGCACAATCAAACTAGAAATAGAATGAATGCAAGCTGTGCTTAATTGAAGTAGCGTTTACACTTTTCAGTTTCAGATCCGAAGAAGTACAAAACTCGGCAAATATCGGGTACAAAACTGTGTCCTATAGCAGGTTAGAAATTTTTGTCTGATAGCATGTACAAAATCGTGACCGATATCGGGTACAAAACTTTGTCCGATAGCAGGTACAAAACTTTGTCTGATAGCATGTACAAAATTGTGACTGAGATCGGTTATAAAACTGTGTCCGATAGCAGGTACAAAACTTTGTCTGATAGCATGTACAAAATTGTGACCGATATCGGGTACAAAACTGTGTCCGATAGCAGGTACAAAACTTTGTCTGATAGCATGTACAAAATTGTGACCGATATCGGGTACAAAACTCTGTCTGATAGCGGGTACAAAACTGTCCAATATCAGTTAAAAAACTGTGCTCGTTGGCAGGTACAAAACTGTCTCCGGCATCGTGTACAATACTGTCTCCGGCATCATGTACAATACTGTCTCCGGCATCTTGTACAATACTGTCTCCGGCATCGTGTACAATACTGTCTCCGGCATCGTGTACAATACTGTCTCCGATCTGAGGTAAAACAACTGTGGCTTATATCAGGTACAAAATTGTGTGCTATATAGGGTGCAAAATTGTTTACGAACGGAAGTAAAAAAGTTTGTCGATATCAGGCACAAGACTATTTCCGACATAAGGTACAACACTGTGTCGAAATCAGGCACAAGACTATTTCCGATAGGAGATACAAAATTGTGTCGAAATCAGGTACAAGACTATTTCCGACAGCAGGTACATAGCCGTATCCAACAGCGGATGCAACAGTGTATCTGATAACTCTTTTTAGTGAATTGCACAAGGTTGATCCGTAACACATATGTGTCGGATGTAAAGTGACCACGTATAACTGATGGGATTTTGTTATTTTATTGTACTTTAACTGATCCTCTTCCACCATGCTTAAGTGTTTTAAGAGTATCGATGTTTCCAGGCTGTCTTGACAGTTCACCCCAGCTCACGTTTCTCCCCGTCAGTAAAATATCCGCTACTGGTGTAAAAGCAGCTTCTGTGTACATTTATCGAATAGATCTGCCTTTCTCAAGAACGTATTGGCATTTGGAGCCCTGTTGATTCACCTTTTGGCTTATAAGTTGAAAAAGGAGCCACCTTAACAGATACATTGGCGCCCATCCTTGATTCAGAAGCGTACTCGCTCTGTATGAGGCTTTTACCTTGTTGGTTGTAACTTCGATTCTACTCCATCCCTGATAGAGGTTGCCCTTCCTAGCTAGTCTGAAATATATTAGCATTTGATAGCTGCACGTGACTTTTGTAATGCATAAAACTCTTTTCCTGCATTAACATCGCATGTAAAAGATCAAGCATATGGATTTGATTTGTTTTATTGGCGCCTTCGTAAGCATATCCTAATATGGAGAACAAGTTGCCTTTACAAAGAATATCTATCCCTAATTACTTAGCCTTTTATGTTCCACAGAACTGACGCTCGGGCCTTTTAGTCTGTAAAAACAGGAACCTTGCCGACGGTCTCTATCATCAACTGATTACTGGTCGTATCAGAAGTGCCGGCAAGCGAATCTCTTTTATCTGACCGACTTGATAATGGTGTTTGCGGTCCTTTAAGAGCAAGAAGTACAAGCAAAGTTGCCACTTTGTCACATTAGCCTACCGTATTTAACATGAATTTACCCCATTTTGCATGAATTTGCCACATTTTGCATGAACTTACCGTAATTTGCATGAATTTGCCACATTTTGCATGAATTTGCCACATTTTGCATGAATTTGCCACATTTTGCATGAATTTGACGCATTTTGCGTGAATTTGCTACGTTTTGCATGAATTTGACGCATTTTGCATGAATTTGCCACATTTTGCTTGAATTTGACGCATTTTGCATAAATTTGACGCATTTTGCATGAATTTGACGCATTTTGCATGAGCTTAACCTATTGGAGATAGAAGTAGATCGAAGCAGTTGACACTGTTGAACAAAAGCGATGGTAAATCGAATCCATGAATCTATTGATTCCATAGAATCGCATGCAACTGTAATACCGTTTCTATCCAAACGTTTACATGGCCACATTTGTGGCCACAGGGTGTTTAGTTATCCACCAAAATCGTAATTGTCGAAAAAAACCAAACAAATAACAAGCAGTCGCTGTCCTGTATCATACTCCTAACTTGTCGGGCACGTTTGCTCATAAACGCATGTAATTTTTTATTTGCTTGATATTCTCTGCAGGTGATTTTGTCCAAAAATGGACGCAGTGGGAGACGTATATTGGATAGACTGAAGAAGACTATAGCCAGCCCAGTGGTGAGAATCAGCCGTTGTACATCTGTTACATCTTGTGTTTTTCTGTTACGAGTACTTTTTCTAAGTGAGCATATTCTCAAGTGTGATTTTCACTTTCGGCTTAGGACAGGTTTTGCCGAAATAATACTAATTAGGTCATATAGTACTTATTCCTGATGACATCACTTCAAGATAGAGTTTCCGACAAAAGGTTGAAAAATTCACTCATTGTCCATTTTTTGCCCAAAAAGTTCCCAAATCCAGTTTAAAGTCAACTTTTGTCAACGGTGGTTACCAGGCCACGTCCTCGTATAAGTTACACGGCATGGCACGAGTCAAAAATTAGATCGTTCTCTTCCCCGTAAAGGCTGCGAAGTGACACTTTTTAGAATTGTGTTATACACTGGTCCACCCTCACTAAAGCACATGATATGCTGCTCGAACTTATTTCGTAGGCACAGGATTGGAGCTTACCATTTTTAAAAGTTTCCATTTTATGACCATGAAATAGCTTGTCTCCGCTCCTGTTGACAAGCCCGGTGACTCTTTTAACTGATTATGTCGTGTTAAATGTACCTTAAAGGAGGCGTAAGAGGCTTAAATTGACCACAAGCAATTTAAGACAAACCGGCTGCGTAAAGGAATAGCATATTTAAGATGTATTCCAATGTCTTAAGGCACCTTTGAAGTTTAGCAGGCCTACTTATCGAACTTAAAACAGTAGAAGGCAGACCCCGAGGAAATAAGGTCTGCTTATGACTTTTTGCTGCCATTTAAGTGACTAGTTAAGTAATATGTATGGACTGTAAATTTAATCCCTTCTGAAGATATTTGTGTCCTTTAGAAAGCCAAGAAAGTACGTAAGGTGCCTTTTCAGGATTTCATTGCAAGTGACGTTTATCGGTAAAGTCATAAACGGACCCCTAGGAAATGAGACATGCAATTTTGCAGCAGTTACATTTATTGGAAAACCAATAGAAAGAGGCTGCAATTTCAAACGCCTCTGAAGGTATTTGCATCCTTTGTCAAATGCAAGAAACCATTTGAGCGGTTACAAGAGCCAAACTTAAGATTTAATTACAAAAAATATGTATACGTAAGGCTATAACGTAGCCCTAAAATTATTTGGTTGCAATAGGTGAAGTCTAATCGTTTTTGATAAATTGTCTTGTATCAATTTGCAAACTTACTTTTCACTTGTACTAGTTTAATGGGGTTACTACTCAGCGTATTTATCAGTCAAATTTTTATGGAGTGAAGCGTACATCAATAATAATAATAATAATAATAATAATAATACGAGGATTGCAGAAAAGGAGTTAGAGAAGGTAGAAAAGTACCAAGATCTGAAAAGGGAAATAAAGAGGTTGTGG
>JANTCA010047943.1:0-16949 GCA_024741275.1 Chironex yamaguchii
TGATGGGAGAAGTATCTCTCGAAACGTAGCTCATAAAAAGTATACGACTCATGTCATGATAAAGCTCCTGTCTACATTGCTGTGAGTTTTTTTCGTTCTGTGTATCTCAGATTAAAGGACCGAATTAGCCTGGTAACTGCAAATTAATTTATACAATATATCCGTTAAAATTTATTTAACGACGTTTTTCCAAAAATATTTTCCATGCTTCGAGTTTAAGCATTTAAAGGATCATTTTTATATAGAAAACAAAGTTGCTGTGAGTTGTTTTCGTTCTGTGTATCTCAGATTAAAGGACCGAATTAGCCTGGTAACTGCAAATTAATTTCTTTGTTACCTTCATGCTCTGTAATTTAACTAGACAATGGCTTAGATCTAGTATAACCTGCTGTATATTGACCAAGAAATTGCACCTTTATTGGAAGGTAAGAACAACTCAGTAGAAGCAACGTATCATTATTTTCAGTAGCAAAATATAGGAAGTCAAAGCTTGTGATTTTTGACATGGTTCCGGGATATGTGGTCTTGAGATTCAAGGGTAAAGCCCAACCCCAGATATGATGCTCTAGACTAGAGGGTCGCCAAATTTTAGATGTAAGATTAGATTAATTTTAGTTATATATTGTAGATATAATAACTCCAGATATAATCAATCACAAAATCTCATATTACGCGAAAGGAGTACGTTTACGTCGATAGTTACAGTAAACTGGAGAAAACGAATGTATGTGACCCTTGATGTATGTATGTGACCCTTGATGTATGTATGTGACCCTTGATGTATGTATGTGACCCTTGATGTATGTATGTGACCCTTTCATCAATGCATAAACCTGCAAATTGCAAGTACCAGATTTGGAAAATGTAGCTAATACGTTCAAGTTAGTGCCAGACCCCTCTGTTCAATTAAACCAAGTTTCGTTATTAGATTTAGATGCGTTATGATTTAAAGAAAGTACGAATCGTTTATTCCCATGAGTTTACTGAATAGTGCTGTAACAGAAAAGAACCTGCTGAAAATTATAGCAGAAAATGTGTGTGGGTAAAATATTGTAAGAAATTTGTGTGGTATATCTTAGAATCGTTGTTAGAGTGAATTGGTCTCCTGTAGAAATTTGCTTCACTTGCTTTCGTATACACTACCACGTAACATCAGCTAGTTTATTACACAACATATTTAAAGTCCTTAAAATACAGGAGAAAATACTAGTTTTCTTAATAGTCTGGAAAGTTTAAGGCAGATTATGAAGGTTATTTTGTGTTCATTTTGTACCGGCGTCAGATATCTCATTTGATATTAATTTTTGATGACGGAACCTTTCTCAGAAAAGTCCATCCAAAACATCCATTTGTCAAGGCATCAGTGACCCTGTCAATGTGTATTCTCTTTGTCAATTGATTTTATGTTCTAAAGCCGCTGTCTTTCGGAAATTGTATATAGTTATAGTCGGTGGTGAGATGTATTGGAGATTATGGTGATAGATGCCTCAATTCTAGACAAAAAGGTGTGGAAATGTACTGATCACAAGGACCGCATGCCTCCTTTAACTTTTGCTTCAGACATCAACTAGTATCATACTCGATAAAAAGAATGCAAACTTCAAAGTTGCTTATATGTTTGCATTTAGTTACTTCTTACCAAGATAAATTAGTGATCGAATTGTTAATCATTGCAAAGGCGGTAAAAGTGCTCCTAACACCCTGATGTCGTCTTGTCTTAAACAATCAATTCACGCCGAAGGTAAGGGTAGGTTAGAATACTCAGTGATATACTATTTGACAAGCATACTAACTTGTTATTAGCGCTGTCATTAGGGTAGTAATTGTTAAGCTACAATCTCAAAATTTTACCGTTATCCTCAGAGCTGTCTTAATATCGAACATGCTACCATCGTCATATTTGGCAGCCAGTACTCCTGTAGCGTTCTGTCAACAAGTAAGATGTTATGTCTACTTCCTTAACACCTCTTATTCTTACTTTACAGCGTTTATATGTTGTAAAAGACTTTTCTGTAACATACGGTAGTAAAAGGAATGCCATTTTTATATGAGTACATGATTTTATGTTATTTAGAGGAATTGCTCTTCTGCTTATTCCATGAACGACGTACTTTACACACTTGTCTTTTACCTAGAAGCTTACCAAACACAATAGACCTTTTATCCAAACACATCCTTTGCACTAAGAGTCCTATTATATAAGAAATTTCAACCCGCTTTACCGGTCTGGCCCCATTTCCCCAGATTCCACTTTGAGTGATCGGCTATCATAAAATGCAACTCGTTATCACATGAGAGCCCGGCTTGTCCGTTTAACCGAGAGCTCACTTTGCCAATTTTTTCCATGTGGTAGCTTCAGCCAGCAAAGCGAGCAGCTAACACTGGCTGCATTCCCCCGAAGAATTCCTTGCAACAAAGACATCACTAACATTTCCCATTAGATTTTTGTTGATTCCAGAAAGCATACTCATTTTTCTGGGAGGTTATCATTTTTTTGTAATAACCGTCGCTAAATTATGCAGGTTTATCTTTCCGAGCCATAAAATTTCTGTAAATTTATAAAAGTAGGAAAAGGCAATCAGAGTTTGACAAGCCATTTTGTTTTATCAAGAAGAAACAAAATCATGATAAATTTACACTACACTCATACAGGTATGTATATATCTGCTTGAGAAAATAACAATTGTATTTAAACACTGAGACCAGCTATTCTTTCTGAAAGGTAAACTTTTGCGCTTTTCTCTTGTGTGCCAGTTTATAAGCTGATGTTAGGGGGCTTCTTTGAAGCGACCAGCAGAAGTCAGCCATCATCATCACACTCCAATTGCCTTGATAGCGGTGCTCCGTTTCGGATATATCTTGGTCGAACCTCTCCCCCTGTTCGTTACTGAAGTCACCTAACTTGTCAGGAAAGTATTCAAGATGGCTATGGAGGAAATGCATTTTTATGCTCATCCATACACCAGCTGTCTCATGTGCTTGAAGTATGTTCCCAACTCTTACCTTATAGTCACCAGCTTTTGTGTTCTCCATGAAGCCTGTTACAACTGACTTAAAACTATTCTAAGCACTTCTTTCTTGAGGTGTCAATGCTTCAGTAAAGCCGACAGACTCCTTGTAGAGGAGTCGACAAAGAGCTTCCATTCTTAAAGATGGTATTCCTTGCCCATGTGTCCCACAATACCGGAAACATCATGGTAATGCACCATGTCATCTGTTTTAGTAAAGTACAAATTCCTGCTCTCAATACCTATGTCATGCAAAGTGTGTGCTGCTTTCCAAAATATTTTTCTCTGCTGACCTTGAGCAATTGTCCAGATTCTTATGAATCTAAGATACTGAATGTGTTTCATGCTTTTATCATTCCTCGCCATAAATAGCAGTCATCATTGTGATTTCTCGCTCTCCACCAAACCATAGGTATACTAAATGGCATTGACTGACATTTCCCTTTAATCTAATCGCTGAACCCAGAAATACAGTTCACAAAGCAATGTGAGAGGCCTATGGCTTGTCCTGGTCTTCCTAGCTGAATGCCAAAGTTGGCACGATGTTTTATGGAAGATGTGATAGGACGCTTCCGTTTTGACATACATAGCAGTTTTGACATACATAGCAGAACAAGTTAGGATGGTCTCTACAAGTCTGCAACATTCTTCAGTTAATTTACAACAAAATAAATGAACGGAAGACTGAGTCAATGATCACACGAGGACATTACACAGTAATAATTTATACATAGCTGCCTTATTATAACAAATGCTGTGTAACACAAAAAATACAACCTCGGGAGCAAAACGAATAATACCAGTGTTCAGCATGTAAAATTGGTCTGAAAAATGATACGGTCATTTATGTTGCATTTTTTGTGCAGCCCAGTGTTCTCGACATTTATGTGATGCATTTAAGTTTCTACGTAGCTCAGTCTCCATTTGAGAACAAAGTTGGAAATTGAGCATCGTGCCGGTGTTTTTAACGGAGATCATCGTCTTTGTGCTTCAAATGGCCACTATAAGATACTGTTGATAAGCTATGATTTTATTGGCCCGCTCTACAATTCTCTTTACAAGGCTTTAGACCGCAAAGGGGAGCTACACTCAAAGTGAAGACACATGTGACAATACAGGGTAAATAAGACCCTGGGTGGAAGCCCAGGAGGTCGAAGATTATAGCTTTTACCTCTTTTCTCATCAACTGACCATGCTGCCTGTCTGCATTTTAAATCGATTGAGGTTATCGGCCTGAACTTTCCAAACCCCTGTGGTTGACTGAGGTGACTTAAGATAACAGAAATGGCGGCGAAGTTTTAAATAATTGCACATTCTCCTGGAACTGGAAAACACTGGACATACTCTGTCATATGGCTTATCATTTGTCATTACGCATTGTTTTACACAATGGCTCTTTTGCTTTTGCAAAAACAGGTTTAATCCTTCCTAATCATAGTTCATTTAAAATACCATGATGATTGCAACAGTTACATTTGTTCTTTCCAGCTGTCTTGCCAAGGAATCTGGGGATGGTCCGCTACTTTCATTATATTCACTCACACGATGATACACAGAGACACTCTGAAATGTGGAACAATTAGTGAAGGACGTTAGTTGGTTCGACTGTGAAGTTGTAAGAGAAACGACATCAATTCTGTACAAAAACTTCATTTTCAAAGTTGTGATGACCACGTGGCCTCTTTCATCTGAGTTCAATATTTATCGTAATCCCAGCAGTAAATAGCGATGTCTCTCAGCATGAAGAAAATCCTCACCCTGATCTTGGCCATTGAGCTGTTCGCAGAACGATGACTAGTAAATATTATTAGTCTTTTCAGTGTCATCTACAAGGCTCCAAGCAACGACCAGACTTTCAGGCAGCTGACTTTGTTAGTATAGTTACAACGAAGACAGCGGGAGTCAATTGCTAGTATTACAGACGAAGTTGGAAGAACAAGGTCTTTCAATTTAATTTGGAGCTCTCGCGCTATGTGAATTGGTGATAGATGTGAGATCTGCGTTAGTTTCGGCGGGTTGTGGCGCGTTCTCGGTAGAAAGCTGCTTCGATTTAGTTTGAAAAAATCTTTAGACAGCTATTGATGATATTATTGCTGATTATTTACCGAAGTGTGCAAATTTATCTTCTTTTCCTATTTCTACTCAAAGCTGGATACGTATGAGAGGTTTTTGTGATGGAATGCCGTTATTTTATATGGTGACAGTTGTATTTCAGGTTCAGAACTTTTGCAGATAGAAAGTGTGCATTGAAAAAGCCCTTCTTCTTAAGTTATTCGTATGTAACCAAGAACATGCAGGTTATAAAAGCGTGGATTGGGGTTGGCTGATGTTATTTAAGCAGCAAATTGCGCATTATCTAATGATTAAGAAGCCTGAACGTCAGCCTTCAGTTAATTATGCGTACTCTCTTCCTTATAAATTAGAGTGCGAAAAAGATTTGGTTTTTTTGCAGATATTAGTATTTAATCACTACGATGTTTGCCAAATGCTAGTACGCCATTCACTATAACATACACGTGTACAGACTGAGTCATGTACTAGCACACTGCGTAATTTTTTATGTTCTCGTTGTTCAAATGATCAATCCCATAACTTTTTGCCGCACTGTACTGAAGCCAAACACTCAAAGTTCTTGCTGAGAAGAAGTGTGAATATAGGCTTATTAGATACTTTATTTTGGTTATTAAATACTTGCGGCCAGTTGTGGTAATTGCCAATATTCACTAGACAAGTTTTTGACAAACTTTTAAAAATTCTATTGGGAAGATTATTTCCACTTCGACCTGTGATGTTTCCGTTGCTAAAACTTTTTCCTGACAGTACAAAATACGGTGAATTAATTTTCTAGAATTTTCTTTGAGCACATCCGTCAAACAATAAGTTAAAACCACTTTCATGCTGTATCCAGCGAAATTTTCGATGCAACGATGGATAATTTGATACTTCTTTAATACGGCATGCTTTCTCGCGAATTTTCGCAAGTACAAAACCGCCATTTGCAATGGAAGCTTTGAGTAATACCTGGGACTGTTTTACGTGATAAACAGATGTGAAAAATTGCCACTCGTTTACCCTGAAGTTGAAGCCTCTTAGAAAAATACTCAAATAAGGAAACAGTACAGCGAGGAGAAATTTTAGATTCAATAGAATTTCGACTTTCAGACTTCGTGGTTCATTATAAGATACGTTTTCTGATGAGTATGCGAAATGAGCGAGTTCCTCTTAGCTGCGATTTATTTCGTGGCTCGAAGAAAGGTCGTGTTGACTTTAACAACAGAAGGCGGATATCCATTTAACTCATAGTTCTCAGATCAATCAACAAGCAATCCAGTTAACTTAATTCATGTCCATACAATCAGTGTCTATTGTTTTTTCTTCGATGTTCGTATTAGACCGTATTTATAATAACAAAGTAAAAATAATCCTTTTTAACCTTTACACAAATAAATTCGTTTGAAGAAAGCTACAATGAGAACATTTAGAAAGAATCAATCTTTTTACTTTTTACTCTTTTTACCTATTATTATTATTATTATTATTATTATTAATATTGTTATTATTATTAGTAGTAGTAGTAGTATTGGGGTACTTTAGGGTGTGCAGGCTCATGAGAAACATTACATGTGTACAGATGTTTATTATCATATTGGATACGAGATACAACATAGCTGTCCGTTTTAGGCCAACAGGTAAAATAGAGGTGGCAAGTAGGATTTTAATGTGAGACTACCTGTGTATACTGACTACTTTTGTAATGAAGTCTTTTAGAACATTACTTTATAAATGATTCAGCGTTCATCTGCCGCATTCTTGTGATAGTTAAACGCCTCGACACCATGCAACCAGACAGAATTTTCAAGACGAACATGGATAGATGATATGAAGACCTTGCCTGTATGCATGACATATTGGGAAATTAGAAAATACTGAAGACGGAAGAACGTACTGAGTCGAACCTGCTAACCCTAACCATAACAATAACGGCGAGACTATTTTCAACATACAGGTGATCAAAGGATCTAAGAAATCCGACAATTCCGATGAAAAAAATTACAACCCTCATGCTCGTTTTACGCCCACTGTAAAAGTAATACAACCAATCGCATGATTTTGTGTCTACAAAGTCTTCATAGGGTGTTCTTTGACCTTATTAGTTTTAAATCCTCTGATATGAATTTCTGCTGTAAAAAGATCCGAGCTTGGTCCACCTGGGAAATCTTTGTGTGCAAAATAAGTAAAACGTTTGTACACAGGACTAGGTATTAATGAAGAAGTTAACACTGTCTATAACAAGGCCATCAAATTTTGATTGAGGCTGGCTGTTTTTAAATTGTTGTCCATTTTTATGCTAAAATGGTCTTAAATTTATGAACAAGAAGCAATTTTAGGCCGCAAACAATAAAGAAATCAACTTAAACAAGTTTGAAACACGAAAATACATGAATAATGGATGAACTTGGAGAGAATATGTTATTACATATATGGTGATTAAGTAGGAGAAGGGTTCACCCTCATCGAAATCGAACGTACAATTTATTGTGAAAATTAACTGATCGCACAGTTTTACCTCCTTGTCCTTCAGTTGCCCCTGTGTATCTTTGTTTGCTAGGATTTTTTGCTCGTTCTATCTAATGCTTTTACCTTATATTTATTTTATCGAGATTAAAACCCAGTCCGATGTTGTTCTCATTCTGCTCTTAGATTGTGGTTAAAATCCAGGCTCCTGCTCTTGTAAAATTGTCCTCGTATAAAAAGCAGTGTTTCTTGCCTTGAGTCGTAAGCCTTTTTCAATTGACTTGGTAAAGACTAGAATTTTGAAAATATGGGTAGGTGTCTTTTTTTCTTTGTCGTATTAAGTACAGATTATTCTTGAATTACGTTGTTGACATAGAGGAAGAGAATCGTATAGAGTCGCACTCTTTAGAATAATTTTGTTACGTGAACCTAGTGCGTTGGGATCTCAAGGTGGTTTTTGTCTCAGACAATTTAGATTAATTAATGTTATGCTTTGAATAACGAAGACGACTTTTTCAATTAAAGGTTCCTCGCTTTTCCTCGCTTTAGTGGATAGTAGCTTAAACCTATTTGTCTAATAAAGTACCTGATGTTCGTTTTCCATATATATATATATATATATCTCATCCATGACTGTGCACTTAGTTTAAAGTCCAGAACTAAACCAGTCAAATGTCCTGCTGTTCATCTCAGCGGGTAATGCGTCTGGTTTAAGGTCATGCTACGCAATAGTCACAACTTCATTCCTGTTCTATAATATTAAGCCACCTTGTCTGCTATTTGCAACATGTTAATTCTACACGTAATTAAAAATAATTGGAATTTATGATTCTTAGGAATAATTCGTGCTATTTCATTTTCTGTCTTGCACAATTGTTGAAAGTGTGACGACCTGCCAACTAGATTCACATTAGAAAAATTCGGCAGCATTCAGTTGACAAATCAAATCCACACCCTTATCACTAACATCGTTAAGTAAATATTCACTTCATTCCTTGTTAAAAGCACCAAATTTGCTTTTACTTTTTTCTTTGGCTTTTGAACAACTTATTGAGCCTCGATGAGCTTGAAATATCAGTTCCTGCAAACTTTGGAATTCATCAACAAAGTCAACAAGTCGGTCATCATCCATGTCATTTACATTTTTTAATCTCGGATATGTGTCGAGCAATTTCAGAAAATTGTGCTAGGGAAACATATAATGTTTTAGGAAAAACATAAATACTTTTTTCTGGAAAAAAACATCGACAGTTGTGATGCGCTGGTCCTACTTTACTTATCTCTATACCAAGGTGTCCCAAACCTAAGCCCATCAACATTAGACCTACTTCTTTTCTGTAATAAAAACAAATTAAACTATTCGCGAAGACTGAGAACAAGGTGAAAAAGTTCTTGTAAGCCCTACAATGCATAACGTCAACTTGTACTAATTTCTAAATAATCAAACCAATCTACATTTAAAAATTAAGAAATGGTGATTAAAACCTGGTTATATTTCTAATTTTCCAATACGTCTTAGTGCAGTCTATTGCATTTTCTGTTCGGCCAATGCTAGTAGCTATCTCTGCTACGGAACCAGAAATGTCTGGATTACAAAAAGATTCAAATTATCCCCAAATTACATGATATTTGCTTCCTTAGAGTTCAATAAGGATAATACGGCGCAGATATTTTGTGGGGTCACATTATGCTTGGACAAAGAAAACCTCGTTAAAGGATAATGCTACCGTAAAACCTGCCTAGTTAGAACACTCTTACTCACTCAATATTTTATCACAATTGGCCCATGTATTTATGTTGAAATGAAATTTATAGCATCAGATCTTTTCTAGAGCAAAAACACATAATAGAGCCTATTTCTCCTGATCCATGTGTTGCCTGAAGCATCATGAGATAATCTTGCTACTGCTTGTTAGGCTAAAATAAAGTACATTGAGTCCACGACTGATGTTATTTTTTATGTAATGCCAGATTTGGATAAACAAAGTTTACACTATTATACAATTGTGCAATCGTTGACTTCTTAGTACAATAATACTCGACACATTGTATTGACAAATATATATCATAGTGCAAACTCTAAGAGGTTATCATAATGGGTCAACAACATAGAATTCCTTCTGTTAATCGTTCAAAGTGTAAGTCATCAACACATTTTTCACGACACTATGATTGCCTCCTGTCGTTCCTCGGATCTCAACGAGTAATTGGGATGACAAAATCAACTATATACTTACTACTGAGGCAATTTTCGGCATACATTGGTATCCACGAGGTACGTTTTGTTAAATGAATTGGTCAACACTTATTACGCAAAGCCACAAGAAGCAGCAGGATATGTGACATGAACTTCGTAAAGAATACGGATTTTCGTTATATATTTGACATTGCAGAGAATGGAAAACGTCTTAATGTCTACAGGAAGACTTACCTTTGTTGGAGAGCAGAAAGAACGTCCAGTGACAGAAATCCCTAGATTCCGAAAATTTGTAAGCAAGGAGTCCCAATAAACGTAACTTTGTTGCTTGACACTTCAACTGTACTAGTTTTCTGTAGCAAATTTCCCTGACGGTTGCATTCAGCTGCAAACGATATTCAGTTTTTGACTCAATTTGTAGATTTTATCTAAATCGTAGCCTTTAAGAGATTGCCATACCATATAGGAAGAAATAATGGACACGCGAACTGTCCATCAGTTTTCGAGACCCAACTTTACATCTTTTCTGTACTACCGACTGAAGCGCTGAACTTTCTATCAGCATCGATGAACGAGCAGCTGTACGGACTTGTCGTAAATTAACAAAAAGTCAGTCACACCTGTCATGAGTAACGGCTTAAAGTTGTGACAGTCACTTTATCGACTACCTCGTCTTAGAGCAACGACGTACAGTAAAAATCAAATTTGGCATAATATGATACACGACCATAAAGTATATCATGCAGCAGGTGCACACCATTATGTTGCTTTCGGACCAGTCGCAGGTCCTCTTCTCTTTTCATTTGACAAACTAAGTTCCTCGCCATAATTTCTGCTTCGCTGTCATAACTCGTCAGAGTTAGTTTTCACAGCTAATAGCATTAACATCCATTTGACTTGAAACGGACTTTGTAGTTACAGTGCCCATTTTCCTTTCCCCAGGGTCATTAGTTTTCCTAAAATGCGTGCAATCAGTGAGTAAATTTGTTAAAACAAATCGGTCAATTGTCAATGTTACTCAAGGTCTAAGTAACTCGCTCGTGCAAGACGTGTTCCTTGCTGATTGTCTGGCAAATCATCATGCATAACAGTTTAAATTATGATTTTGTGTTGTTGAAGTCCACCAACATCACTAAATATATAGCACTTGGTTCTACTCGTGGACAGTGATGAGCGTAGAAAGCTTTTCCTCCCCTGTCAGTAACTATAGATATTGCTGTAGTATAAAGGCAAAAGGAAGACATCTTAAACAAAACGATAAGCTGCATAGCTAGTCTGTCTTTCTATTACATAGAAGTTTGGCATCTAAGTTTGCTATGTTTCCGTCATAAGAACTTTCGCAGTAAATTTTCCGGTCGGTCAAATTTTGTCGCAAAACTTTTCTATTTTCTTCAGTACATGTTTCGTTAAGAGTGATTTCGTCATGCCTTGTAAACATCATTATCGAGTAAAAGTATCGCGCTTACATGTCCTAAGATAAAACAGCAAGGATAAAGTTCCATACATCTTGGCTCAGTCGAACTCTCAATGTCAATGACCTACCATAGGGTTTTCGTAGATAAATTATTTATGGCTCAAAACACTTCGTCAACGCTATATTGTACGTCTTTGGCCACTGTTTTTAATTTATCTTTTGGATTGTGATTTCCACTGCTATCATACGAAAGTAGACAGCAACTGCACCCCAGGTCAAGACAAGAACAAACGCAGGCTACGATATGTCCTTCTTGCTCTCGTGAAGGGCTCGGGTTTAATTATTTGTTGTTGAATATTTTTCTGTTACATTTTGGGTTACATTTTGGCTTCGTCATTTACTTCGAGCAACGAATGCAGAGCATTTTAAAAAGGGTTTAGAAATGTAGCAAACAATGCCATTCATAGGGAGCAGGTAAAATTAACACATATCAACCACCTCCATGTGACAAATTGCATGGATTTTGTATGTAATTGTTTCAGGTTTTTTGTTATAACACAAATGTTTTCCTGTATTAGATTACTAGCAGTTTTGTGATTCCTTAAAAAAATGGATGTTCGATGACACACGAGGTTTGCGTCACGAGGGCGTGATCCATTTGATTTTTTAGGGCAAATTTCTTTAACTCACGTTGTTCCGAAATCCAGTCATTGTGTTGTTAACAAATTTAACTGATGTGTATGTGGATAGTGGCATTGAATCTTTTTGGCAGCGTGCAGTGGCAATGCATCCATTTAGTAGTATATATTGGTATATACATCGGTTTGATGGAATATAGTGACATGGCTCTTATTCGGTAGTACGTAATCGTATTGCATCTATTCATATATTTGGTAGCGCATAGTAAAATTGCACAAGCTTTTTAGCATACAGTGCCAATGCATCCATTTAGTAGCATGTACTGGTATTACATTGATTTGGTAGCATGTAGTGGCATTGCACATAATCAGTAATATGTAGTAGTATTGCACCTATTCATGTAGGTTGCAGCATAAAGTGGCAATGCATCTATTTAGTAGGATGTAGTGGTATTACATTGATTTGGTAGCATGTGGTGTTATTGCATCGATTTGGTAGCATGTAGTGGCATCGCACATAATCAGTAATATGTAGTAGTATTACAGGTATACAGGTATGTAGTATCATAAGGCGGCTTTACATAAGTGTTTTAGCATACATGGCAATGCATTCATTTAGTAACAGATATCGGTATTGCATTCGTTTGATAACATGTAGTGACATTGCACATAATCAGTAATATGTAGTGGTATTGAACCTACGCAGGTATGTAGTAACATGTGATGGCATTGCCTCTACTTCAGTTTGAGACTTGAGACTGATGGACATTGAGAAACAGTGTTAAGTGTTCTTTTTGCTGAAACCTCACTTAGTAGCACCGTTATTCAAATTACTGCTTTTCTCAGACATAAATGCGCCATTTTTTACGAAATATTTATACTCCATATAATTTATATTCATATACCGTCCGGTTTGCTTGGGACAGACGATTTACTACTGGTAGGTGGATGCCACACAGGGATTGCTTCCTCGTATAATATATTTTGCTGTCAGCTTGATTGCGCAGCATTTGAATTTTGGTTGTCCTTAGCCTAGGTCGACTGTCCCATCTGGATTACCATATATGGAGTGATTCATTTTTCCTTGATGAGATTCTTTCCTCCTAAGGACTTTTATGTGCATTTTGCGATTTTCTAAACCATTATTAACCAACCCAACCCAACCAATATTATTATGTCTTATGTATGCGTTATCTATCTAAATGTTTCAAGAAGCCACATGATATACTCTTAATACATAGCTTGATGTTGAAGGTTATTGGTATGTCATTTACTGGTAGTTGTAAGGACGTAAACGGAAGGCAAGACAAGTAACCAAGAGACCACGGTATAAAGAACCAAGCTAACTAATATTTGAGTTATATAAGGAAACAAATTACTCCTCTATTGCGGCAACAGCTGCATAGGCTGGCAATTCGAACACCATACCTCTTCCGAATGAAGTAAAAATTCTGTTGAACCGTGTTACTATAAGACCCATCTCGCAGTGGTGGCTTTTTGCTCCTTTTAAGGGAAAAACTGTGGGGAGAGACAGCCTATAGGCAAATTACGTCACATACCAGAGCAGTTGGAACCAAGGCTTATAAATGAAAGTATCATTATGCTAGAAATGGAAAAGAGTTTAGAAAAAGTTATATAGACAGTGAGGATTGAAATGCGAGTCGATGACAAAGTCTTAGTTTACTTTATAAAGGTAATTAAACGATATAACACATGGAGCAGAGAAATTAATCTCTTTCTTAGTGTTATTATTGGAAATTTGTTTATTCCATTGTGAGTAATGTTTCGTCTTGTGCTTTGTTGCATATTGTTGCTGACGCAAACCTTCTTATAACCTTTTTCAGTTATTCCTCTTAACCTTTCATAGGAAAGTACATGGATGGAGATGAAAATACGATAACACCAAAGCCCTTCGCTGTGGTTCAAGATTTTCCTGCGGCTGTTGACTTTATCCTTAACTTATCTGTGTCATACGAAAATAATCCTTAAGTCCTATTTCCAAGGTACATATATTTTAACTATTTGAAATTTCTTTCTCGTCTTTACGTTTGTTACATTTACAAGACACTGGCCTGATACAGAGAGCAAACAATGGAAGTCGATTTTGGAAGGCAGCTATACATAGCATGGGATACTACTGCTGTTTTTTGTTTGGCATATTAAGGTATTACTTCTGCTTATTATTATAAGTGCAATCTACAAGTGTTTTGCGGTGCTGATCCATTGCTTGTTAATAACTGCTTATTTGGCATTCTTTTGATAACTTGTGCTAAGTACGTGATCGAGGCAGCACGCTCTTTTTATTGTCGCTCTAAAGTAACCAAGTAGGTTACTTGAATTGAAGATATAGTGTGACTCCATTTCTTTTTGTTCCTGATCAAGTTTAATTACGTTGAGTGCAGAGCTAGTACAATGTTTTCAAGTACGTGCTTTCGGGCTATTTAGATGGATTCTTCATGTTCTGTCGCTCGTTGCGAAAAAAATCTGTCCTGTCCATTTTCTTTGCCGTAACTAGTAATTTTGTCAGTGCTTCGAATGTAGGTCAACTTCGGCCACCATATTTGACCTCTGGTGGTGCTTTAATTCTTAACTCGCCCCATGTTAATTTAGAATGTTTGCCTGAAAATTTTAAGAACATGTAAGTCTTAATTCGGAATAACAGGAAAGCAACGGTGTTTCAATAGTAGAAGAACTGGTAGGATATCCACTTAATCCCTTGGCCCTACGTTTGATGGAAGTACCTGCTTTGCACATATTTGTTTTTGTGTACTGTTTAGATTAAAGAATCTTATCGTATCACAATCACGATGGTCTTTCTGATTAATAAATCAAAACTATACAATTTCTCATGTGTTTGTCGATAGAACTGAAGGTCGTGGCAAGATTGGCTTGTGAATGATACGATATGAAAAGCGAAACATTTGCAAACAGAATCGAATGTTTTGATTACCATTATTAACATGTATAGAGGGTACAATTGATAATTGTGGATTTGATTTATTTCCTTTATACTTCAGACCGTTACAAGTCTCGTTGACATAGAATTTATCTTAAGGTTAGGGAAATCATATAGCCAACCTATAACGACTTATGTTTAATGTTACATACGCTTGTTACTGATTAATCGCATGTTAAGAATGAAGGGAAGGTTTCGCATACTGTAAGGTTACACTGCTTTATTAGTGTATATAATATGCGGTACTATTTCAAACCTAGGATATTTGTCTTCTGTATATTTTTGGAACTAGTTTCAATTGACAGTTGGTTCTCGCCTCTGCCCTCGTCCCTTGTGAATGAGGTGTGATCATTCCAAATCAAATGACATTTACTTTTTTCCAACTGTATTAACCCCTTTCTAGAGCTTGACAAGTCTTCAAATCAAGTTTCTTTAACTTGAATCTTCTCATTGATTATCATTTATAACCAATGATAAAATCCAACAAATGACGCAACTTAGCAACGAAAGACAAATAAATTCATTCTGAAATTAAATGTGTTAGATAGATTAATAGATATAGTAGATTAGACAGGCTTACCTTTGGTTGCCGTATTTTCAGGTCTGTTAAAGTTCCGCGACCCTCAGCGACAACTGAAAGTTCTGGGGCGAAATTATCCATCTCGACCCTTCGCATTACGACGGTCTTTGCTTTTTCACGGAAACTGTAGTTTGTGTTCAGCAATTTCCGGGCGTTGTGTGTAAACATTTATTGCTGGACCATATTTAAGCCGCTTGCAACTATTATCATTACTCTACAACTTATGACATAAATTCGCATCATTATAACAACTATACACGATGCATTCTCTCTCTTCCAGTGATAATCCCATAATTCATTAAAAGGAACTCCCAGGGCAGCTCAGTCGTTAAGTTGGAAGTTTTGATGAAGCGTAATTTGTCGGCGTAATAATCCTCTCACGTGTTATCGGTTTCATAACAACAATGCTAAGGTATCATCTAAATTAGTATTTAAGATTGTTTTCTGTTCTTTACAAACCGTGCATCAGATAACTCTATCACATCAAATTAATAATGAATGTTCATAATTTCAAACAAATACCGATATATAGAATGAGAAATGAACCTTGTTTTTGTTTTTGCGTCAATGAACTCAGCAAATAATTTATTGCTTGAGAACCAATATCAGTGTAAGGAAGCTAATCTTGATATGAAACATACAGAACAATTGATACGTCTGTCGTGAAATTGATATACACTATCTCAACCTTTTAAAAAAAGTTAGTTTTGTCAGTTGTAGCCTTAAAATGAAAACCACTGTCTCCTTTAGAATTTTTTAAAAACATCACGGATTGCCCTATTGTTTGAGAAGGAAATCTTTACGAGCATTCATTCTGTTCTGGCATATCCTTGCAACCTGGAATAAACCTTATTTTTTATGTTTATGCGCAAATTTGCAGTAAATTAAGACGTTAAAATGTATAGTTTGCTAGATTAGTTTGCAGATACACTTGTTGTCACGATAGCTGTACTGAAGGGGAACCAGAGGGTATACATGCTCACCTATCTTGCATAAACTTTTTGTCGTCGGAAGGTAAGATGTCTCAGGATTACCTTAACATGGTGCACTTAATATCCTATGGCAAATCTAAGCAGTGCGACACTAGCTCTTCCTCTCGATGCAATCGCGCGTCAAACTTTTCTTACGCCTTGAATTACAGGTTGCCAGTCTTCTGCATATGATATATGCCATGACTCGAGGTAGCTATAGATCACCGTGTTCAGATTCGAGGTTTTTAAATATAGGGACATGCATTCTAACCACTTTACCATTCATGTGCTTGTTTGACGCTGTTATAGATACTACTAGAGTACACAATGTAACTGAGCATCCCTTTTAATCCTTGGTTCGTCTTATCTTTCCTTTTTATCCTGCGCCCTTCTCATCTTCCCTTTGTATCCTGCCTTCCTGGTATCTTCTCCTTTTATTCCAATTCCTTCATACCTTGCTGTTTTGTTCTGCTTCACTCGTATCGTTCCCTTTTATCCCACGACCTTCTTATCATTCCTTGTTATCTTGCGACCCTCGCATCTTCTCCTTTTATCCCACTTCTCCCTTATCATTCCTTTTTATCCTGTGTTCTTCGCATCTTCTCCTTTTATCCCACTTCCCCCTTATCATTCCTTTTTATCCTGTGTTCCTCGCATCTTCTCCTTTTAT
>JANTCA010047954.1:0-18450 GCA_024741275.1 Chironex yamaguchii
CGACAAACGGTAAATTCGTTACTCGGAGTTTCACCCCACGATGGAAATCTTCTCTAATACGCTCTATGTGTTTTAACGTATTGAGCACTGTTCAACGATAGTGTACTACCTTTCGTAATATATATATATATATATATATATATACACATGTGTGTGTGTGTGTGTGTGAAGCAGATATTCCAATTCCAGAGACATAGGTGAGAGCAATACAACAGATCCGGGACAATCCATAGCAGAGGTCAGAGACATTTTTCCTTTTTAGTGAGGTCATAGGGGAAGTAAAAAAGAAATTAGAGAGACTGAGGTATGCAATGGAAGACATGCAATTAGAGTAAGTAAATGTAAGACTGAATACTTGAGTAGAAAGAAAAAAGATTAGGAGAATGGCAGAAGTGCAATGGAATGGTTATATATAAACAAAGTAACTGACTTTACGTGCCTAGGGTCAAGGTTAGACAGGAAAGGAAGGAGTTAGAAGGAAAAGACACAAGCAGAATGGAATGGATAAAGAATGGTGACGGAAATAGTCTGCAACAGGAATTTGTTGGCCAAGGTAAAGGGAAAGATGTGCAAAGCGTGTGTTTGATTTGTTGTGGTGAACGAAATGGGAAATGTAACGCTATGTAAAGAAACTAGAGGAGGAGGAAAAGAAAGCTATCTAGGGCAGATAATGTAAAGAATGAAATACCATGGAGAAAGAAGAGAGGCAGGCCTAAACAGAGATTTATGTCGTGAAGAAAGATATTAATGAGGTGTTTGTGATGGAGGAGATCATTTGTCGGAGGTGGAACAATCGTATCTACTGTGGTGACCTCTTACATAGCGATGGAGCCGAAGGTAATCTATCAGTGCAAAAAAGTACTGTTATTACTAGAGTCCTGTTCCTAAAGCTGAAAGAAAAGTAAAATCTTACAATAAAATCATTAAAGATATAGTTTAAGCCTATTTACAATGCTTTTCTGATGCTTTCCTAAATACAGTTCTATATTTTATGCTCATAAGGTCAGGGGGTAGTGCATTAAAAGCCTTAGTAGCCAGAAAATAGAAACCCTTGTGTCCAGTCGTTTACATTAGCAAAAAAAGCACACTAAAATTGGAAAGAAATTCTCGTTACAGCTTAGTACCAAACCCCTACTCTTACTCAAAATTTGCCAAATTTATCTGAACTAGAGTTTTCATTTGCAGAAGAGATTATAAAACTAACCAAAAAATATGTTCTTTACGTAGAATTTCAACAATATTTTACTAATCATGTTTTATGGTTTACATTTTGTCCGTCTAATTAACTTCATCTTTTCAATACGGTTCACTTGATAAATACCAATATGAACCAAGATAATTATTTTTGAACAAACTTTTTGTGGTACAAAACTTGAAAATCGCCTTGAAAATTTGCGACATTGCGCTAAAATCATACTTAAAAGCTTATCCCGTCTGACACTCTTCAGAGTATGAAGCGTCAGAAAGGAAAGTATATGTATATGGCAATCTATTTGTACGAACCTATTTATTTATTCTTTATAAGCTTTTAAGTACGATTTTAGCGCAATGTCGCAAATTGTCAAGGCTATAATTATTTTTGAATGCAAAACAACAGAAAGCCGTACCATGTCCAGAAACCATTCTCTACTCAGGAGTTGTTCTTGGTAATGATTTTCTATGCTAAAGAAGTTGGGAAAAAATTTCCAGAGCTAAAATACTCCTTGTCTTAACCCATTTATTTTGAAACTCTCCTTTGCGTCAATATCAGTCATTTGTCTAAAATAACTTTGTACCTGATTCAGGATATGTACCTACTTAGCACAATAGACGATGCTTGGCTTCAAAAAGATCAAAAATATGAAATTTAGTAAATCTGTATAAACATAATGAGTGGTTATTACCTTGTCGGCCAATAACAACAAGGAGTAAAACATTTTATTGACCATAGACAGAATATATAACAGAATGATCTTGAGTCACTGCAAAGGAAATGAAGATTATTGTAATGTGTATCTGGGGATGAGTTGAGAAAGAAAGGTATATAGACAAGCCCCGTTATTCAACGGTAGAGGTGACAAAGCTGGAAACCGTACCGTCGTTGATTCTTATGATGTCCTGTCAGTTGAGCCATGTTTTATCCAATAACGGAGTGGATGAGTCCCCACTACCACTTTGTATCAATATCAATTACAAAACTCTTACCTTTATTAACTAGTTCTGTTTTTTGTGTAGGTGGGCTCACCAAATTACACTGAAATTGGATATTTCCGTATGTTCTGACTCTTATACTTTTAGTAAACATCGCTTTGTAGATGACGTTGAGCTAGGATAAAAGTAAAGGAGATAAATTTAAAACTATGATATGACACGTTCATGTAGCAAGGGGTACCCGAATACATTACTCTCAAACACTAAATTGTTTAAGTGCTACCAGCAGGTATGAATGCCTATACTAGGTAATCAGTTTTAAGAGTTTTGATTTCGTAATTCATTGTTAATTAAGTACCGTGTCATACTGCATATCAAACCAAATATTTTATTTGCTTCAGATTGTAGGTCGTGCGCAATTGCATGACAACTGTACACAACGCAGATCTCATAACTAAAAGGAGGAACTTGCATTCGAGAAACCAATAAGTATGAAAAGAGGAAGAACATAGATTTCCAATCTTACAAAGCATCGAAATGCGGACACTTCAATGAGTTGAAAAGTCATCATTCACTTGAGTTTATTCATGAGTCTAGGCTTCCCTCATTGTTTTGATTTTAATCCATTTGTAATCTACTGAGCATTCGTAGTAGCAATATAATCCGTAATCATAACAACAAAGATGGGTGACTGTTATGTCCTTGGTTTCAAATATATTCTAAGTCTCCTATCTTACGTACGTCCACATAAACATATCAACTTCATATCTGTTATAAAAACAGTTGAAGTACGCCTAAGCCTGCACGATTCAAATATGAGTCTGATTTTCAATACTTCTAAGCCTTCAAATAAATGGGAGTATTCTTGCAATGGATTATGAAATAAATTTTAGATTCGAGTATATTCACGTCTTTCCATGTCCTTTTTCCATTTTTACTGCAATCAAATTTCTTTTTTGTCAAATTTGAATTATTTTACTTTCAGTCAGCGTAAAAGCTGCTGCCTAGGTTTTAGGATTTTGGCTCCTGATATCTTTCATGAAATACTTTAAGAGCTACAATAAGTATTTTATGTCCTTATCTAGCTTTTAAAGCATCTAAAACTATGCTAAATAGTCTTTCATTATTTAAATGTTAAAGGTTTCATCATATTAAAACATGAGTAGTATACCCTTTTTGTAAACCAGCAGCTAGTGAATAATAGTTATAAACAACTTTACGCAATGTGGAATAATGCGTCTAAAACCTTTCAATAAGTCCAACTATTATTCACAGACAGTTAATAGAGAAGAATTAACCGACTTTAAGTTGTTAGAAATTCCCATTACATTGACGAATTACTGCTCTACCTGTCATATCCCACTGGTATGTCTAGACACGTCGAGTGCAACCGAGGGAAGGTACTTAATTCTAGATCACGCCATGTTAGAAGTCTCATTGTTTACTAAAACACTCATTAGTCAGATATAGGTTCTCTTTGAAACTATAAAATATGACAACATTATTACCATTGTCAAATTAGTTTCGTCCCAGAAAACTTTGCATTTAATTGAATGTTTTTTTTCTCGTAAAAACCTGATATTGTATAGCAGTATTTTAATGATATGCATACGTTGACTTTTGAATGGTTACTTCTTTGTTTTATCTTTAAAGGCAATTTTATCAATTATTTGCCTATCAAAGAAATCGTAGACAACATCAGGGTTCAAAAACTTTGTCATTTGTTTTTTGCTAGTTATTTAAATAACCCAAACCTTAAACCTTATTGTTGAGAAATTCAGCTGAGAACAGTAGCACCGCCCTTGATTTTCATTCCAAATAATATGAGGTAGTGTTTCGTAATGCTACCCAAAGCAGCATTTTTATTATGGCAACATAAACAATTCTTGGCATTACTTCTTGTAATATCACACAAGTTTGCAAATATGTTTGACAAAAATACAATTTGACAATTTTCCTGTCGGTTAGAATATGTTAACTTGCTTAAGTACATACACAGCGACACATGACTAAACCATTATTGTTGGAAATTTATCAAGTTGTGAAAACCTTCTTGTAACAGAACAGTTCAGTTTAATTTTGGAGTACTTGAGACTCGCATTTTCTTGTGTAAATTTTTTAACTAGTTACTAGCGTAGGACGTGACTTGTTTATCAGTTTGTTTTTTATGTTGCAAAACGTTTCGCTTTCTAAAACCAGGTAGACGTTCAGGACAGTAGTCAAGAGTGTTGTATTCAAACTTGTATGGGTGTTCTGCATCTCGGTAGCTAGCTATATTTTCACAAGATTCCCCGATATCATGTGCCCCACTATTATCTTAGCTAAGGTATTGGTGATGTAATTGCAGACAATGCAAAAAACAAGTGATAACTATATATAAATGTAAATACGTAGACTTAAAATGCTTTGACACTATACCAGAACTTAAGAAAATTAAGACATAACAATATTTATCAACTTTCATATGTTGAAAATTGACTGAGACTTAATAGGCTACTGACCCCATTAAAATAAACTTGCTGTAGACATCCAATGAAATGTGTTTTGCTTTTCGATGCGACGACAGCCCTTGGGTTGAAATGGCCTCCAATATATATAAAGTCTGTATGAATATCAAACTTGCTGTACTTTCCAGGTGTGGATCCATTCACTGTAAATCTAAAATTTGTAGTAGAAAGGAATATAATAGTAAGGATTACGATTAATATTCGACTTATTTGTTGCCATTAAATAAATCGTTTACCAAATTCCTTACCTCCCTGTTTAGTGATATCAGAGAGTAAGTACACATTTGCCTTACAAACATAAAATCAACATTAAGCACTAAGATTCATTAAAAGAGTTATTTGCTGTTGTTTTTGATAAGATTGTTTGTTTATCATCATGTGTCACTGTCTCCCGTTAGCTGCATTAACACTACTATGAGAGATCACTCTCCACAAACTATTGTTTTTACAAGCAGTGTTTAAAATCATGAACACATAGGTGTAACCAAGAAGTTATGTTGTCAAGCCAACCAGGTCTTCCTCTATTTCTCTTTCCCTCTACCAGACTCTCTAGACATGTTATTGATAAGTCACTGTTAGATCTCTTCATGTGCCTGAATAACTTTAGGACTCTACCCTTAAGTATGGAGGTAATCGGCGTTAAGGTTGTGAGTTGATGGAGTTCTTCTGTTGAAATACGGTCTGATAGCTTATTATTTCTTACGAATCTCTGGGGCCCAAAAGATCTTTTGGTTGTAAAACCAGTGCTCGTTTCTCGAAGAATTCTAGAAACAACATCCTTTGCATACCTGTTTTCAAGGAGAATAGATTTTATTTTCCCTAGTTTCTATGTGGTGGCTCAAAAACGTCCTGCATACTTAAAACCTCCTTGGCTAGGCAACTTTTGCATCCGCACAGAAACACAGATTAAAGAAGTTGTAGTTAAGTGTTTTTCTGCTGTCAATAAATGAATTTTCACGACTAGAAAGATCTTGCAATCCATTCACAAGGATTGTGTACCTACCACACAAAAAAGCTTAGTGGTAGATGAGTTTCTGTTCCTATGTATGTAGAATGTAGCTCAGTATGTAGGTCGCACTTCTCAAAGATTGGGTGACAGGATCGAACAACATGTTTCAGCCACTCTACGCCAAGCATCAATTCCTCCTAGAGAACAGCCATCTCGCGCTTGCAAAGCGAAAATGACTGCCAAAACATGCGATTCCGCCATAGGCCAACATTTACTAGAAAATTCAGAATGCGCCAAAGTGTATTAGGACGAGAATTTTCGGCTAATCGGCACAGCTAGATCGTTCTTTCATCTAAGTGTATTGGAGTCTGTCTACATAAAAACAAGAAAACCAGTATTCTGTAGGCATAAAGAGTTCGTTTTTTCACTTGGACTCTTCCAATAATGTCTTGTTTCTCCATTTTCTCTTTCTTTGTTTCCTTTCTTGTTTATAATTGGCCAGTTTCGCCACATGTTTCGTATAAATAGGTTGCCACATACATATACTTTTCTTTCTGACGTTTCATACTCTGAAGAGTGTCAGACGAAAAAAGCTTTTAAGTATGATTGAAGCGCAATGTCGCACATTTTCAAGGCCATTGTTTCTTATTCCTCAGTCAATGACTTTTCTTAGAACGCAACAGCTCTAAAATTTCATATAAGAGAGATGTTTCTAGGCATATCTGTCTTTTCCGTCTTTTGTGATGGTCACAATGTAAGTTCCCCTGCCATTACAAGGCATCTCTTATTTTTCGTTTCAAATTCGAACAGAAAACGTTGAAGCATATGTCTGAAACTGTACTAATTATTCTGTTGCTGAATCTTGTGCTTGGTTCACTCTGATTTAGTATGGATAGCATCTATCCTTCTCCAAAATCTTACCTGTTGTCAACTGTCAGAGATATATCTCTTCCATCTCTATATACGTCCACCGAATGCCAGAATTTATCATGTAGGTTACCATCACCTGACGTAAGACTAAGCGAACCTATTAGGATGACAAAAATAATGAACTAAGATGAAGTAAGGTTAATAACATTGAAGACATATTGGACAAGAAATCTCACTGAGGTATTCTTTGCAGTAAAAATTAGATATTGATGTGTAAGTAATATGTAAAATATGTCTAACATAGATTGCTTTGCAATTAAATAATAGTGGTCAGATACCAATCTTAATACTGAATCCAATCTAGTATAAAGAAGTTTGTGTTAAATCGTAGTGGGATAAATATGAAATCAACGCATATAAAGTAAAATATGGCATTGACTACTCAAAACTTAACAAAACAATACACATAGTTCCTTAAATATTTTTTCTCTTTAATTATGTTAATTTATTTCCTTATAATAGTTTTATTATCTCTAAATTTACAATCAGTCATACAATTTGCATTGTGACACATCACAATTGTTAGGATTGCAAGAAATGCTGGGTGTGCGTTGCCACTGTTAAGCTTTCTGTTCTATATTGCCATGCTTGCAAATTTGCAAAACATTTCCAAAAGTCAAAAAAACGTTACAATAAGGGTTAGATGTAACCAATAACCATTGCATTGACTATGCACTTATTTAAATTATAATCATAAAAGTAATCGTGACTATTTGTAATGAAATTATATTACAATTTATGACATACCTCCCCCTAAATCCATACTAAGGTGAACCTTTCCTGCAAAAAGTTCGATTGTTAGATGATCTCTGCTTTCTCCAGTCGCAAAAATTACCCCAGAGGATATTTCCGTTTTAAATCTAAAGGAAATTCTGTTTGAAGAGTAAGATTGGGCTCCTGCAACATTCCAGGCAATGTAATCAAATCCAGTTAAGTGAATAGCTCTAGCCGCTGCAAAGAGAAATGTGTCCACATGTAAAAACAATCAAAAAAGTGTATGTGATAACAATACTGTCCAACTACTATCTTATACTTCTTATCCAAATGACCTTTAGTAGTGCTCTAACAAAACATAATTGTGTAAAAATAACAGTCGCTCTTTTTATGTGATTCACATACCTGTGTAAATTCTTCTTAAAATATAGATATATACACCAAAGCAAGCAGACTTGTCAACGTGAGCGCTGGAGCTATAAACAACACGGATCTTTATGGGTTCCAAAATCTTATGAGCTAAACAAAATGAAGCTCAAATTTTTGCACCTATTGAAATTACGTTGCATAAGCATAGTCAATAACAATGTAAAGCTAAAATATGAGATATAAACATATAAAGTTGATAAAACAATAGACGCTAACGTCATACAATATAATTAGCCTGAGGGATTTCATTTATCATCGTCCAACAAGCGTCTTGGTTAAAATTGTTTAACATTGGCAAAACGTCCTTTTGGAGGCCAGTGCCCCAAGAGGTTACCTGGCTACCCCCCTCTCGACGGTTCCGATGGCAAGTTACTGTTTTAGCCTCGTAAGGAACGCTAAAATGTTTCCTTTAAATTTTAATGTTTCAATACATATTTTTTCCACGCTTTTTCTAGATCTTATAGATATTTCTATGGTTAAGTTTTATCCCAGTAGAACGAATGAAAGAGTGGATGTATTTTCTCACCCCTGCATGATATTGTAGCATTTTCTTTCGTAAATGATAAAATATTACCTGACTAACGAGGAAAGTAGGTATAGGAAATAATACCATTGTGATCAGTCTATGTTATACCAGAATGAGTCAGACAACAAACCTTGCAAAAGTCATTTGATATAGACAGGAGCTTTATCATGACATGAGTCGTATGCTCTTTATAAGCTCATAAAAAGCAAATGGCTCATGTCATGATAAATCTCCTGTCTATATGGCTTCCACTGAGTCCATAAAGTCAAGAATTTTCAAATGATTTCATGTTGGTAAAAAATCATGATACATCGTCTACATCTGGGCTCACTGACTCTCTTAAATTAAAGCTGCTCTCTAAGTTTTAGATTAAAGTTGAAACTTCGTATGACTCATCGATCAGATTTTTCAGTATTATTCTTATCCAAGCCAATTAAGTAGACAACGGTATATCTACGTATTATGCTTCTACTTGTATGGTTATCATGTCCATCTGTCACATCTTTGTATGTTTATATTTTTGAAATTAGCCTGTGCAGGGAAGGGGCTCGCTATAATATGATGGCTAACAAGCTAATGTAGAAAAAAGCAGCCGGACCGCTGAACTTCATAAACGATTCGTTTCTCGAAACAGTCTTTTCGTTATAGCGATAGATCGTAGTGGGTTAAACTAAAAGGTTATATTGCTCATTTGTGCACTTCCGTAAACTTCTGAAAACATTGTGTTAAGAGCTTTTGACCTATTCATAAAAGGATTTGATAATGAATTAAAACTTAGGTGTGGCATATTAATATGAGGTATGTAGACATTGCCATAATGGAAGCTGATGGATAATAGATCCGATGAAAAGAAGTTCGTCTTTTTCACTGTATGATCTACTAATTTATTTATCAACCAAAAGTGAAGTAGGAATCTGATGACTAGTTAAACATAAGCTCATCCAGTCTAAGCAAAAAAAGATTATTTACAACACTTTCGATCTATTTTCACTAATGGTTCTCATTAAGAAGATTCTTTTGATGTTTAAAGGCAAAATTATAAGACGACGACCATTAAGTTGATGTTAAGCTTAGTAGAAAACATTTTTATGTATATTTTAATATTTTATAAATTATTCGTCTTTCATATGTATAACTTGCTTAGTTATGGGCATAACTTATCATGTATTATGCTGACATCCCGTTCGCAAAGTCAGAAATATATGTGAAAACATAATGAAAATATTGTGACGACTTTTGAGGTTAGAAACGATATTGAACTTACAAAATAAAACTTAAGAGGGTAAGATAGTGTAAAGTTAAGAGCTGATTGCTTATAAGTAATTAAAAATATCAAATAATGCCCTTTACAAATTAAGTTTAGCTGTTAAAGGAATCTACAAATGCATTGCAGTCTTAAGTATCCCCGTGTTAATACTGGAAGGCAGCTGGGATACTCTGAAAAAATACTAGTAATTTTAGCATCGCAACAACTGTTTCGCATTCACCTGCTTTTATTGGCTGTTTTGATTCTCATAATCTGTCGAGATATTGATTGGCTCAGAGGACAATAACTAATTTGACGTCACCTATTACGAAGTTGAGGAAGATTACACATCAATTGTTCTAGCACCTTTCGCATCTCATGCCCATCTGAATTTTAATGGGCAAAAAGTTGTCTAAGCCTCTTTTTTAATTATTATCTGCACTCATTTTACATCATTTTCACACTCCTTCTTTGTGTCATTAAATTATATAGGTTTTGGCTCACTTGAAGTTTAAGCTTAGCCAAAATTGCCTTTAAGCTTCTCTGACGTTCTATTTTTCAGCTACTCAGTTACAATGTCAGTTGCTCTCCTTATTTACGTTTGTTGACAACATTTACTTCATTCTCTAATGACGATGTTACTTAAATCAAAGCTCAGACAGGCTTTTATTGTCTAATAGTTCAATATGTTGCCTGCAGGGTGATAATCTGTATAACGACGTAATCAATTTCTAACGTTAACGAACTTACGAAAAGGATCATCGTTGTGATTGTCACATCGAACACAGTTTTGAGAGCCAAACAGCTATCCACGTCAAGATAAACTAATTTACATAAAGCTGAATAAACTGATGTCGATCCTTCGTGCTCAATAAGAACAAGTGTAAAGATCTAGCTTTGCTTTCCCATTTCTCTTTAGGAAAAACTACCGACACCAGAACATTGACGGCATATTTTCTGTGATTCAAGACGAACTGAAATATAGATGGTGTATTTGCTTTTGTATTTTAACTAACTAGTACGGATGCAGATTTTCTTTGTATATTTTCATTCCTTCTGAATGAATGAGTTTTTTGTAACTGTGCAGGCCGTTTTACTAAATTATTCACAGCTAATGTAAGCAAGACCAACCACATCCTCTTTTTGGTGAGACCAGAGCTTGCTCTTTCTTATTCTAGTAGTTACAGAAAGTCGGTAGCTGGATCAAAATTCATGAGACATATCTAGACTCGACTATGACCCACAATACTCAGAAACAAGGTTTTTGAATCCAAGTTCGCGCTCCTTAATCACACAATCATCGACGCCACAATTTTAGAAATGAGTTCTCTGAGAATCAATGCCTGGTCTTTGAAGTATCAGTATGTAAGCAGCAAAGAGTTCCTATCTTAATCGAGGTAAACTGTCTTTCAGGTGTATTCTATCATTCAATACAAACAGCACTCTTTAATTTTATTGAAACTTAACATTTTGATGTTCCGGTATCATTTTTCGTAATCGAATCAGAATGTAGTACAATGAGCCGTTGTAATTTACAGTGTACATGATTAAAAATGGATGCTAATTTTGAAAAGATAAACAATCAAAGTTAAATATTTCACAGGAATTTACTGAAATAATTGTTCAGTACTACTGTTTAAGATGAAACAATTCTTCACTTTGCTAATTAAGGTAACAATCTTACATTGAGCTTTCCACTTAAAAGTAGCACGGTTTGCCTAAGCATTGAGTTAGAGACTTGCATAAAAGAAGTAAGTGTGGAAGCAAGTTTTAAACAAGTGGAAAGAAAAACATGGCAGAGATAAAGAAGTCATAAAAAATAACTATAGCGATAAAAAAATTAAATTATGAACATTATGAGACAAATCGGTTGAAAATTGTCGTAACTGTAAATATTGGTTGCTGTATTTTAGGGAAAGGAAGAGGACATGTGCAAAAATGCGTCAATGGCTGCATATAAAAACAGCTAAAAAAATAGATATTGGTGGAAGCATAGAAAAAATGTAAAAGAGAGAAACTACGAGAAAGAACGTAGTGAACTAGATGAGCAGCGACTTACTGTTTGGGAGTTTATAAGGACACAAAAATCAATAAAGGAGGAAATATAACATGAGTCCATAGAAATGGTCTAACATACATAAATTTTTGATGTAGTAAGAAATGATGAAATATTGTTAATGATATTGTCAAATGAAGAAAAAATAAGCAAATGACGTATAGAAATAAGTATATTACAAAATAGAATAAAAGAAAACGCAAATCAGATCTTTAAATGGCAAGGAAGAACTAGAGAACTATTTTTTAAAAAAACGAAGTCAATTGTTTCTCTGATCTGTCTGATAGAAAGAGAAAAAACCGGTAATAAAATGTAATCAATAAATATTAGTATCAAAAACGTAGCAAAAGAATTAGCAGGACAGAATATTTTTAAATGATTAAGATAACACATAGAAAGCGTTGTTTTGTGCCTTTGATAGAAATTGAGAAATAAGAGTTAAATGAGTAGAACTGACGTTAAGGCAAAAGCACAGGGACTAACTCTCCATAGTTGTCCAATTTGTTTGTCACTGTCTTAGACACAAAAAGCACACACAGCTTAAATCAAATCATACTAGCGTTTGGTCTTAGTCTTTAAAACGTTGAGAGAGAAGAAAAGAATAAATTGTTTTTTGCTATTTCGTTTACAACGTTGCATAAAGGTTGAACTTTATATGACTCGCAGAAAAACTTTAAATTGACTAACATATACAAAAGTAACTTGAAGTTAAATCAAGCATTCAATTTTTAAGTCCGTATATGTGATGCTCCTTTAAGAATTAATTAACCGTTCGATTTTTTTTCAAGCTTTATTAATTTATTATCAAGCTTTTCGTTTGACTAATATTCACATATAGCTGTGGTGCAAATAGATAATCACAAAATTAGCAATTGTTTGTATGAGTGACAACTTCTATTCCTAGATCTCATAGAAACCTATTTCAAACTAAAGCTAGCTGTTTAAAAATTTCTTTGTTACCTAGGCTATTTTAAATTTACAGCAATTGAATGCCAAGGAAGTTATGTTGCTGGAAACTAGCTATTTGATAGGATAAATTAAAACTTCTATTTCACCAACTCGCGGTAAGATAACAATTCCCTTCGAAAGGGTGAGAAAGTTACATAACATTTTTGAAATTGTTCCTTCATAGTACAACAGTCTAGGCGACCCAGCTGAAACCTAATTGATATGAACCACAGGGAGCCGAAGGGTGTGTTCATCCCTCATGACACAACTGGTTTCCATTGTCTGCTTATGTTGTACTTTGCCACAAATGCGTAACTACTTAACGATAGAGACATCTTTACAACAACTACAAATCTATCGTTACAGAACAGAAGAAAAGGAGGCAAGAAGCAGTATTTTGTATTATTGTAACACTTTGGTAATTGCCTCCCTATTATAACAGCAAAAACTAGACTTCCTGAGCCCTTCCAAGGAGCAGAGCCTATAGTAGGCTGTGAATTGTGAAATGCTTATCCAAGATAAAATAAGAGTAAATCTTCTTACGTGCTGTACAATTGCTGCCTTCATATCCAGTGCCAATGCAATCGCATCCCACTCTGTTGAACCAATTGATACATTTACCTCCATTTGCACATTTTCCCACTTTACATGCATCCACGCATCCAGCACGTATTTCATTAGCATCGATTAGTACACCTTTTTGAAGAGGTTCGTCATCGACTGAATACGCCAAGTCTTCTATGCAGCCAACAAACCTAGGTAAGCATAAAGTTTCATGTTGGGATAAAGAATGTTTACCGTGTTTATCAATGCGATGTATATTTGACTCTATATATTTTACCTTTAATAACAACGAAAATGAAAATATGGAATAACATTGTAAGAAAGTAAAATTTGTTGAGAAACGTATTAATTCATCAGATCAAACTACTAGATATGAAAGCTACACTCATCCTATAGAGGCAACAGCATTAGACCTTTTATTACTATTTGTTTTTAAATATATGTGCATTGGTATCCCTTGATTCGTGTGTGGATATAGCCAGAAAATTTTCCAATCAATTATTTATGCTGCAACCACAGCGAAGTTTATTATCTCCGGTAGAAATATCATAAAAAGCTTGTTTCCCATTAAATTTCCTGTATTTGAAAGTTACGCAAAACACGGCAGGAAGAATTCATAAAAGAATAAAGTGCATTTTGAGGACTAAGTAGTCGCATGACAAACTTGAGAAAGTTTAATAGCATCTGTTAATTTCTAATTTTATACCACTTCCATTTGTTTTACCGTTATACTATAGGCAATCTTGTTACGTACAACAACCTTACAAATAAAGTTGCACTGGATGCCCGTCAAATAATTGCAAGGATATTTACATTAATTTATTGGCTACAACTCCTATTTCCGTTTGTATGCATTTCGTGTAAAAAAGTCTGGTTGGAATTAAGCTTCCTATAATGTCTCTAGTATTAAAATTACTTTAATATCATGACTCACTCATATTTAATTTATCCAAGTATAGTAATAGTTATTGCTACAAAAAACTCTTTCTTTATATACCATGAATGAAACCAAAAACGTTTCCTAGTTATCGAGGAATTTATATTCCTGCAAGCACTTTAGTCAGAAAGCATTTTAAATTCAGTGACATTCAAGTATCTCAGCTTAAAGACATTGATTTAGTAAAATGTTTGTAATTAGATACTGCTAACGTGTCTTGCTTGAGTCACGAAACTTTCAGTAATTGTCACACTTCTAAGTTATCGTATTACATATTACACATTTGAGTAAAATCGTGTACTTACCTTGGGTTACGAAAAATAGCTACATTTATTACTATTTTTTTGAGTCTATGAGGAATTCCTCCGACAAATAAATTTGAGTTCACGGGAAGTTTTCCATTTGCTCCTTGATTATAAACTTCAGCCTCTTCGTCGTCAACCATAATTTTCGTTTTACGTCCACTCCTTTGAAGAATTACAATATGCCATCGAAGATCATTTAAATGACTTCCAACTTGTATTCGTTTCATACTTTTATAATCATCAGATCCCATTTGTACAGTTAATTTTAATCTCCCGTTGGTTAAAGTCAATTCCAAAAAATTCTCTCCTCTTGCTTTTTGGTTGCTATCGTCTAAATAAACAAGAATACCGTGTAGACTGTTTGTTCTAAATCTTAAATGAAGCGTTCCTCTATTAGCAGCATTCCACATTTTGTACTCAGCATATGATGTGGACTTATTCAAAAGAGTTAAGGAGGCTGTGATATCTCCAATAACTACGGCAGCTAAAATAGCTATCACAGGATTACAGTTTGACGTTTTCATAGTAAATCTAGTCGTCAAATTTGTTTGAATCACTACCAGATTTTTTGCTATACAAGCTTAACCTGGCATACAAATCCTCTACTTTTTCCTCCTTGCAGTGTTAATGAGAAAACTAACCTTGAGATGCCACAAAGAGAGAAAGAAAATTCATTTGTCAAATACCACATTGAATTTGTTGGAGTAGCCTCTGTTGATATCAGAATCAAGTCTTCTTTGTTGGTGAACTGAACTCCTGAAAGCGAATAATTTCCATTTCTGTATTTCCTAATAAAGTTCAGCAAAAAGCTTTCTCACTTTCATTGTAAGCTTCTTTCATTGTTCCAAAAACTTGGCAAACTATTTCTCCCTAGAAGGATAGAGAATTTAATTAATGAACGAGCTTTCTGGTAGTTGAAATACAATATTTAACGATCTCTTGCTAAAAAATCCATTTAATGCTGTGCATATCTTAACACAACACACAAGGACTCGGTCTGTCACCATGAAAACCATGATTTTCTCAATAAGACATTAAAAGGGGGGAATCAATAAAACAAAACGGAGGTTTTTGAAGGCTTTCCGTTCACTTACATGCTGTGCATGGTGATCATTGCTTCCTAAAACATCCTTTGTCGGAGCTACCTTACAACAATAACACTTTCACTACGCCTGCGTATATGACGACATAGCACAATTAATTAGCCCTCCTGACCACAAATTAAAGAAATAATGACAATTTAACAGAGAAAATGTTTTATATTTTACAGTAAAAAACAAAATATCATTTACAGTGTGTAACGTTTTTCACTGATGTAGAAGTTAAGTAAATTGAAATTTACCCAACTTTAATGTATCTAAAGTATTGTGTATTGATCTCAATCCTTCGATATTCCCACTTTCCATTACCGCCAAAAACACAAAACAATATTAAATGCGCAAATTATATAGAAGCAGTGTCCCGATGACATGTGTTGGATACAAACGATTTGCCGTGTCAAGGCTAAGAGTTGAAATGCCTTGACAATTAGAACTCGACATTTCGTAATACCATGTATTTTTCGTGTACACTATTTATAATGTTACATAGCATGTCAATTTCTCCGAAGATGGCAAAAGTAGTAAACAAAACATAAGAAAAAAACATAGCTAAACTCAAAGCCATGTCTCTTACTTAAAACATTAGCCTGAGTAGTCATTGTATTAGTAGATTACCTTTTCCATCTGACATCTCTTTAGAGGCTACGCTGATGGGGACCAGGGGACATAAATGGCATCTTCATTGTCATCCTTCATTAGGATGCCTCTTGATAAATACCGAGTCAAGAGAAAAAGTAGACTACGTAACAAACAGCAAATAAATACATGCATTGACGTGGAGTGGAGTTACGATTCAGTCAGTCATAATAAATATATATACAATAACTGCCGTTATCTGGTATATCGCACGAAAAGTTCGGATCCGCGCCACCACACCAAGAAAGTAACTGGAGCTCACTTCTAAAATAAGTTTACTCCCATGTTTATTAAGTATGCAAGATACTGATTATGATGCTAAAAATAATTAATAAGCCAAAGTCCTTTCGCTTTCAAAGTTTGTGCTGCTTTCATTGATAAAGTGAAAAATAAATCTATGCTTCCAATACATGTGCAAAACATATAGTACTTCCAGACAATTATTATATTTCAAGGGTATCCTTTGCAGGGACTAACAGATTTATCTAGGAACGTGAAATGTCTTTGCAAAATAGCTGTATTGTTTTGTTTCAAACTCCTAGCAACGTTCAAAATGGATTTTCTATGAGTAATTGCCTTGCACCCAGCATAGCTTTACTTTCTATTTTATCTCTCTGTTCTACAGAATCTAACTTTAACTTGTAACTTCAAAATGTAGGATAAAAGTATTTTGTCTTCTGAAGGAACTTATTTCATCTTAACAGAAGCAGTGCTCCTAAATACAATGGGCAACGTTCTTAAGAGTAAATGAGTTTGTTATATCGTCTTGCTTTCCCTTGTCTCTAGTCGAGCATACTGTTAAAAACCCCTTATAAACATTTAATGTGTCACTCAATCGTATAAGAATATTTGAGGTCTGCAAATTGAGGTCGATCCTCATTTCCACAGGCATACACAAGCTTTCTTTTCCACACAAATACATAAGCATATGTAACGCCTCAACCCTAGTAGTCTGAAAAAAGCAAAATGAAGCCGTTGAAACGTAGTCTACGAAAACCTTTATCCATGGCTTTAGCCTAGTCGACAATGACTAGGACTTCCATTTAATCATCTATGTATCAAATAATCGCACCATAAGCACATCCTGGAAGCGGTCTTCTGCATATTAGTGTAATCAAGCATAGTCTGAGCATAATACAAGGGATTGACGGTTTTGAGCTCAATAATGCCGGCATTGAGTGTGGTAAATTTGTGTAAATTTCTTCAGTGAACTTTGATGCGATGAAGTGTAATGAAATTGCGTTATCTTTGATTTATTGCATTGACTTATACAAAGTGCTTTGAAAATGAAGTGAGCAACGTATACGAAGCGTCGACTAATATCTGTAATTTTATTATAAACTGTAGTATCATCATCATCATCATGTTAGCTGTTCACGACACTGCTGGCGGGTTGCCTCCACAATCTCCTCCAAGCATTCCGATCTTGTGCTCTTTGCATCCACGTGCTGACAGTCTTCTCCTCGATCTCATCTCTCCATCTCCTCTTTGGTCTTCCTTTAGCTCTGCTTCCTTCTCTTGGCCGCCACTCAGTAGTTTTCTTGGCCCATCTGCTGTTTTCCAGTTGGGCGAGATGTCCTACCCACTGGCCTTTTGTGAATAGGACTTTCTCGATGAGGTCTCTCACTTTGGTTCTTGATCTTATAACTTCATTCTTGTTCTTGTCCTTCCAAGTGATGTTCAGCATTGCTCTTTCCATGCTCCTCTGGGCTACCGCAAGCTTGTGTTTCTGATGTTTTGTCAGTGACCACGTCTCAGCCCCATAGGTCATTGCCGGTAATATGACCATGTCCATGATCTTCTTCTTTAGACACATGGGCATTCTCTTATCGTTTAGGAAGGTGCTGTACTGGCCAAATCGTTTCCATCCCAATAGTATTCTTTCCAATCTCATTTCCTGGCGTTAGCAGTCTTCCTAATTATTTGTACTGGTCCGCCTCTTCCAGATCTTCTCCATCTATGAAGATTCCTTCCTTCGGTATGATCCTTACTACTTCATTTCACATGGTTTTCTTTCCATTTATCTTCATGCCATCTTTCTTGCCTTCTCTGTTCAGATTGTTTAGCAGATTATCCAGCTCTTTCTCTGTCTGCACAAACAAGGTGATGTCATCAGCAAATTGCAGATTATTGAGCTTCTCGCCATTGATGTTGATGCCCATCTCAATGTCCATCCTCTTGAAGATCTCCCCTAGTGCTGATGTAAACATAACCGGTGATAGCGGGTTCGGCTCCCGTCCTGGACGTACGATTTGTTTCTCAGGTAAACAACAATTAAAATCTCATTTCAAGACAACTCAAAAAGGTCATAACTGTATGGGTCACAAACAAGTCACATTGGTGACCCCAATAACACGCAGCACAAAGTAAAAAAATGCAACATCCACACTTTCCCCAAAAGTAACAACGGAAAAAGGAAAAAGTTGCACTCGATCAAAGCACTACTAGACATACAACTCATCATGTCAGCCAT